>NDXB01016222.1:250606-360644 GCA_002631895.1 Agapornis roseicollis
CCCCCTTTTCTCTTTGGGAAGCTAATTAGGACAAACAGAGATAAACCACACTGTGTGTTATGGGCTTGTAAATAACACAAAAGGGTTTCCTTAGGAAATTAGCACTAGGACATCCAGGAAGCTGTGAAATCAAATGCTACAAATACATACTGTATTCTCGTCATAGATTAAACTACTAATAAAACCCTTCTAAAGCCAGTCATACACAGAAGGGAATCCTCCAGGATTTGACTGGCACCATCCTGTAAAAGAAGAAGTTCTGTAAAAAGAAAAAAAATCCACTCATTTCTAAAGAAATTTCCCAGATTAGATTTGTAAATCAAAAACCAATATATAACATGCAAGAATTGATCTGTTTTATATTCCTCAGTTACATTTTTGTGAAGCACATTTAGAAGATTTAGAACGTATTTGCGCCTGCTGGTTGAGCCATTATATGCTTGAGTTCATACATCTATTTGTGAGGCTATAAAACAGGCATCGACTACCCATGTAAATTGTGTTCTCCACAATAAATTATATGCATACTTGCAAAAATACATAACTGCTGTTGGTTGGCTTACGTAGGCTGAATACTAATGATGTTTAAAGTTGTATTGTCCCTCTTCTCGGGCCTAATTTAGCCTCTACATCAAAAATTATGTAGGAAAAAACACTTTATCCTCTCACTGAGAAATAAAATGGCACTTACGGGCATCCACATATCTTTCTTTTATGAAACACCACCATTTTCATACTAATTTTAGCTGCATAGGGTTCATGGAAAAGTCTGCCTCGTGCAAAGCTCTTAGGAGACTTCAGTGTGTATGTACATACACAGCGATAGAAAACGCCTTGTTGTGGGGGTTATGGAAATGAACTGGGGTTTGCATGTGTGATACACGCTCACAGGCAGTAGAATCCTTTAGGATAGCCAGAGTGCTTTTAATTCCTGAAGTTGAGAGAGTTTTTGAATCACACCCCAGGGCTTAGTGCAGCACCAAGCAGCCCTGGTACAAATAGGCAGCCCTGTGCAGCGATGCACAAAGGTTGCGCATCTCCCTCTACCTGCTGCCCATCAAGGCACTGCCGGGTTAATGAATTGGTGTTGCTCCTGTTTCAATTGTCTTAAGAGCTGTGAGAGGTGCCTCCTCTCACAAAGGAGCTGGGGCTGACCCCGGCTTCACCATTTTGGGTCATTTATTCTGGAGCATGAGGTCGTGCAGCCCCTGTGGCTCTTTGGTCACTTTATGCATCCTCGGTGCAGAAATGAATGAAGGTGCCACATAACCCTCACACGTGCTCTTCCTCCCATCTCACCCTTTGCTCTGCTCTCCCCTCCTCTCATACCAGCATATATTGACAAGATTTCCCTGTGTGTTTTGCAGTCTCTTCCATTAACCTGCTTTACTTATTACTCTTCCCATTCATTGTCCCCTTGCCTTTTCGCACAGATCTCTCCAGGTTTTTCTGCCTCCCTTGGTGTGTTTTCTCCATTTCGCCCTTTATGCCCTTCTTTGCTCCATTCCCTCCTCTCTGTTACAAACAGTCCTTCCTCCAGCTACAAATTACGTGTCTGCTCCTGCAGCCCATTTCTCTGTGTGCGATGGATGGATCACTGCGAGGCGGCCGGGTACCCCCGGCTCTGCTGCTGCGAGTGGGAGAGAAGAATATTCCCGTCCTTCTCCTTCCCCACCCAGCCTGTGCAAGGAATATGGAAGCTGTCACACACTTCCTCTCCTGCCCAATGATGTGTAGGAGAATAATATATCCCTTTTATTGGGCTCACGACTGGGTAGAGGAATGAGGGAAGCAAACTGTCTCCTTTTTCCTTACCCAGAAAATCCTGATTCCCTTTTAATGCTAACACACGTTATTACATTAACATCCCAGCTACAATTTTGTGGAGTCCTCTCAAAAGGCTTAAGCTGTGTCCCTGGGGACAAAGCCCGTGTGGATGCAGGGATAGCACTTACAGTGACACAGGGATGTGCTGCACGGCTGAGAGCAGAGGCAGGGCTGCAGGGAGCTGAGCTGCCAGGCACAGGCACAGGGCCAGGTAACTCAGCGCTGCTTTCCCACCCTGACCTCTTCCACCCTTGTGCAGACATAGAGGTTCTAGCACTGTAGAATGAGTGCCAAAAAGCAGGTAGCAAGAGTTTGCTTTTCCAGAACCAACTTTTCCAGTGCTTGGAGCTGGAAAGGGGTAAAGGATGAGCACAAAGGTGTGTGCATCACACAGCACTGGAGAGGACATGAGCTTATGCAGGGGGGACAGAGTGCAGCTGCTCAAGACCTGTGTGCTTGAACTAGTCCTGGGTTTCTGTGCACCAGCTCTGGATGGCTGCATCCAGCCCCAGACTCAGAAATGAAAGCCAGGAAGGTCCTCTAGTGAAGGGTTGTGATGTGCACGAGGGTTTGTATGTGGTTAGTGTGTATCTGTATCATTTCCTATCTTATTTAGTGTATGATCAAAGTTGCAACTTATGGAGGAAAAGCCTGTTCCTGGAAGGGCTCTGCAGGTGACGCAGTCAGGGAGCTCATGTGGTTTGTGGGCAGCTTTTGGGAGCCATGTGTGATTTCTGCAGCTTAGTGAAAGGATAGACAAAGAAATGACACCGTGTTCGCAGGCCATCCCGTTGTTGTCCTGGGAACCTGTGTGGCAAAGCCTTGGGACAGGGTGCCAGGCTGGAGCACCCACTTTTGGGGGCAGAACTGGGTGTTTGTTACTAACACAGCAAAGTCCCAGTGCTGCAAAATCACCCTGGGACAGGGAGGTGACCAGTGCCACGTGTCCCTGGGCTACCCTCCTGGGGCAGAGCAGAGCACTGCCGAGGCTGGGACTCATCCCAGCCCATTACAGAGCCTGTTGCAGGGATGCAGTGGCTGGCAAAGTAACCTAGATATAATTTTCCTTTGTGTCAGTTCTAGCCACTAAAATTAGTATGAAGAGACACAGAAAGCTCAGTGGAGTTTCCCCACTTTATCCTGCAGCTAATCTTTTTATATCTATCTTTTTTTCCCCTTCTTTCACATCAGGGGGAGGGGAAGCCCATCCATCCTCTGCAGCTGGCATGTCTAAACTCCAAACATATGTGCTGCTTAGCCAACATACAGTAGCTTAGGACTTTTCAAAAACACCAGCCCCCTGAATCCAATAAAATTGCAAATTTCCCTGTATTTCACAATATCCTAAATAAACATGAACAGCGTGCATTTCTCTTTCTGGCATCAAATATTAATCTGGCCGTGGTTGGAAATGTGCTTTCCATCTTGTGTGCGCTCACATTGGGTAAACACTTGGGAGATTGCTATTCCAGACCTTTCATTCTCTCCCAGAGTCAAGAGCATGACAAATTTTTCTCCTAATTACACCTGCCACTGTTTGCCTTCTAATACTGTAAATCCTCCATCACATAGTTTTTCCGATTCAGGATTAGGTTCCTTTTCTGTCATACAAATGATTGGAGGTGCAATACGCAGTTAGCAAGGCACGTTAGGAATGTTTAGGATGGGATGGCTTCTTGTTTTAAGTGAGGTATCTGCATGAACAGAGCTGGATCCACATTTAACTTGTGGTCTTGAACCAGGACCTCTGGGTTGGTTTTTGTGGCTGTGGTGAACCAGAGCACTCTCCTGTCTGAACACACAGCTGTGTGCTTGTCTCTGCTTTTTAGTGTGTCTCTGATGCTGGAGATTACAGCTTCCCATCCCTCCTTGTGTGTCTTGGTATCTGTGGGACAGTGCGGAGCTGGGCAGGGCGCAGCTTCCTCCTCTCTGGGGAGGTCATGTTGGTGTGATGCTCTAGCGCCAGGGCAAGAACATAGTCCCTGAGTGCTGTAAGGAGCTTTGCCAGTGCTCCCATCTGCCCTTCCTGTGGGGCAGCTTTCAGCATCTTGCATTTTTTCTAGTGACAGGCCAAGGGGAATGGCTTGAACCTGCCAGAACAGGGGAGACTGAGCTGAGCTCTGAGGCAGAAGCTCTTCCCTGTGAGGGTGCTGAGGCGCTGGCACAGGGGGCCCAGAGAAGCTGTGGCTGCCCCATCCCTGGCAGTGTTCGAGGCCAGGTTGGACACAGGGGCTTGGAGCAAGCTGCTCCAGTGGAAGGGGTCCCTGCCCATGGATGGATGGATGGATGGATGGACGGACAAAACATGGCAGAATTGTTGTTAATGGTGGAACAAGACGTGGCTGAGGGGTGTAGGGGCTTTCTGCGTTATGGCCTGTGTTTATTAGAGGGAACAAAGTCTTTCCAACTGGCTGCAGAGGAGGGAGCACAGGAGCAGGTTGGGGGCTTGGTGTGGCTCCATTGGCTGGTCCCACACTAGGACTCCAGTCTCTTATGCTTCGAGTAGATCATTCCTGTTGTAAAGCTGACATAACCTCAGCCACTGTAACGATGGAGAAGTGCCCACGCTATTGCCAAATCCCTTCTGCTCAGCTCTGGATTTCTTGCAGCTCTTCCAAAAGAAGCAAAACCCCATTTGTGCCTGATTGCCACCCATTACCATCTCCAGGGGTGACTGGAGGCCAGCCTGGGCACGGGCTGCATCCCAGCCCTGTGATTTACAGCAAGTGGCCGCAGCAGGGATGGTTTGTGGCTGTGACCCGGTTGTGACCCCAGCAGATAGCAAGGCAAGGTTTCTGTGAAACACAAACAAAAGGTTAAATGCTCCAGTTCTCTGCTTAGACAGGGCCAATCATTCTGAAAAGTCTGTTCCCCCCTTTAATTGGTTCTTTATTCCATGTAATATTTCTTTCACTCGAGGCATGTGCGCTCTCTCCTGCACTTGCACACCCAAACTCACCCTCTTTAAAGCATCTTCACAGCAGCCACTTTCAAATATGCAGCACCTATTTTCTAGCCCTCTTTACAAGGTGCTGGCTAACATCTTCATCACATGTGGCACATTTAATGAGTTAAATCTCTCAAGAGTTTCAGCATTGGCTTCCAGGGCTGCAAATGCCCTATTTTCCTGTGGGTGGATAGTGCCGGGCCTGGCAGAGGGCTCTGCCTTTGGCAGCTCTTGCCTTGGGCCCAGCGTGGGTACCACGGAGGCATCCCGCATCCCTCCCTCCCTCGCAGCTTGTTCACTCCGCTCTCGAAACACGAATGAGTCAGACACAATATGTTGCAGATCAGCAACAAGGGGGCTGTGTGCGCCAGGGAGCAGGGAGCCACAGGAGCATTGCTTTTGTCTCCTGCCCTCAGCAGGGAGAGGAGAAGGAAAGCAGCCAGCGCCTCCCAAACCGCCTACTGCCCATCACCCCCTGCACTTCCCAAGTGGGAGAAATGGAACACCAAAGAAGGAGGCTGAAAAGCACCAAATTGATGTTTAAAACCTTCCAGAAAATCTTGCCTTCTACCTATGTCTCATCAGCCCCATGCGCTGCTTTTGTAAGTGCATAGGGTAAAGGTAAAATTGGAAACGTTCAAAGTTTGTCCTGCTAAAGAAGGATGGCAGAAAACCCAAAGGCAGATGGCTCAGCTTCCTGCCCTCTGGCTCACCCTTACAGGAGAGGGTTAAAATAGTCAGCATTTAACTCGGCAGACACTGCTCTGCATGTCACACATACCTACTTTGCAGCTGATGAGCTGGCTCTCAGGCAGGTTAGTGACATGCCAGAGATCAGACAGGGAATTTGAGGGGGTTTGTGCTAAACAGGACCAGCTGGGATGGTCCAAAGTGGCTTTCTGTGACCAAACTTCCCTGATTCGGCAGAGCTGGGAAAGAAGAGCAGAAGGAAAACCCATGTGTCCTCACTTGGAGCGGTGTTGGCTGTTCCCACTGATGAATGAGCGCGGGACATAAACGTTGAACTTTGATTAATTCCCAGTGTCCAAAACCTGCTAGAACTTGGCCATTTGGCCTCATTGAAAGCAGCACTCAGATGTCACCATGATAGGAAAAGCAGAAACCACCTACCAGCAGCAGTGGCTGTAAAACATCGGGAGAAGAAAGTGACAGCTCAGAGTCATCTCACTTACCATCCCTAAAGGACTGCACCGGCATAAAGCTGCACGGCATGAACGGATCCGCTCACAACTTACATCAACAAAGCTATGATGAATTGAACTAAATGAACTGAAGCAGTCCATAAAAAGTGTTTGCCTTCTTTTTAGTCCTGGAATTGGAGTTTATGAAGTCATTGTTCAAGATAAATAGGAGCTGCTGCAATAAGTTCAACCTAGTTTAGAAAACTATATATCCCTATCCCATAAATGGTGGTTTTTTCACCTCTGAGAGCTAACGTTTTTCTTCGGCTTGTTTATGGTTTCAAGCTCTGCTTTGACCTGAATCATCAGCAGTGTTAATGACATTTGAAAGTAATATTGTGGATTTATGATACTGTCATTTAATTCAGAGGTTTCAAAATGCCAGATAAAACATTAATTTCTGTTACTGCCGGTGGTGTAGGTCAGCGTTGTCCTCAGCATGCTGGGAGGAGGTGGCCTCAATTCAGCCTCAGCTTGTGAATTTGTACAGAAAGGCCCTACCTGCTTTATTCCCCACCCAGTACTGAGCTCCAGAAGTCTCAGCATTGAAGATGAAACATGGGTTCAAGGAACCTTAAAGCTCACCCAGCTCCAACCGCCTGCCATAGGCAGGGACCCCTTCCATAGAGCAGCTTGCTCCAAGCCCCTGTGTCCAACCTGGCCTTGAGCACTGCCAAGGATGGGGCAGCCACATGGGAAAGGTAACCCTCAATCTGCCCACAGCTTGCCCCTTCTAACTACCAGCCAGCACTTGTTAAAAGCAAGGAGTTGTATTTGCCTGCACAAAGCTGAGGGTACCTTGCTGTCTAAATACACCAGGCTGCAGAACAAAGACATTGTAATTCCCCTGGTGAATATTAGAAATAGATGCACATATGTACAGAGCTTTTCACAATATTGTAATTATATTTATCTTGCTGCTCTTGCTTGTACATTTTCTTCCTGTGGAAGATTAAAGCCAGTGCTTGCTGACGCAGGCTGCTTCCCTCCATCCCGTGCAGCAGCCTGGCACGATGCTGTCACACACTGCCCTTGTGTCACTCACATTTGTCAGTTTAAAGGTGTTGCCCTGTTTGCCATAAACCAGTATATAGCGGCTGTAGCCTTTCCCTGCAATAAATTAACAGCTGAAGCATCAGCTGAGCTCCCAGCGCTGGCTCAGCATCATCCCAGTGACACTTGACCGCTGCTTGGACACAAACTGCCGCTGCACGACTTGGAGCCAGCACCAGCATCCTGGGCAGCATTACCAAACACCACACAACCAGTTAGCTGATGTTGTGGTCCTTCTGGAGGAGGGGATGGGGAGTAATTGCAGTTCTAAAATAAGCCATTGCTCTCTAGTTAGTGGTAATGAGCGAATGGGATTTAATTGATTTGGTCCAGCAAATGGGTCACCGCTTTCCCCAGCCAGAGGAAGGTGGTGTGGATGGGAACTCAGCAGAGGATGCTGCCCCTTAAATAGCCACCTCAGGTTTTATACAGTGAGGTTCTGGGCTTTTCACTTATGACCTACTCAGAGCAGCTGAATATTGCAGCTGAATATTGCAGCTTGGACCTAGCAAGGCACCAGATAAGAAACTCAACCCTAATCAGGTGGCTAATGTGGTGGTTGTTTGCCAGCCAGCTTCTGCTTCACATAACATGGATAATTCTAGCTTGCATGAAATTAAACCCCCTTTCTGCACCCCCACTTCTCACTTGTTAAAGGAATAAACCACCAACTCCTCCCAGCTCTGCCTGTGTAAACAGTGCTAATGTAGCAGCAAACCAGCACGGTTTGAAACGCCACTTCCCAAGTGAGATGCAGGCAATCAGGGATGGAGCGCGGGCCTTGGCTCTGGTTTCTCACTTCTGCTGGGTCTCTCTGACTCGAGCTGGTTTGTATCCACCACCTTTTATTTAAACATAGGAGGGTTTTTAAAATTTAAATGAGATCTCGGAAAATAGATACTGTGCACCTTTGTGTTGGTAAGAAAAAGAAGTGGTGTCATTCATGTCAGATAATTGGTGGTTTTAGCTCTCTGCAGAATAAATTACAGCAGTCATATAATGGCCTTTCATCCAATCACTTCTCTACTCCAGATCTAGACTTGAAATGAGGTTTGTTGAAAACATCATTTCAGGGATTATTGACCACAGCAAAACCTTGTTGTACATGTTCTTTGTATGTATTGAAAATACATGAGTTAAAAAGGTAATAGTTGGTGCTTTGCCAGTGAATTGGAAGCTGCTCCCTGGGATCGGTGGGAGGTACGAGGCTCTCAGGGGGCACATTCAGGCTCTCTTCTCCCTCCAGAAGGAGGATGGGAGGTGGGGGCTCAGTGCTCTGGGCCATTGGGAAGCAGGCTGTGCCATCCTTTTGATGGTCTCTGAGTTCAGACAGTGGGGAATGCTGTATTTAGCAAGAGAAGTCTTCATTTAGCCCATTTGTTTGCCAAACAGGCCAGTTATTGGGGATGCATTCATATCTTTGGCTTCTAAATCATTATCTTCTGTGTGTTTAAATGTCTGTTGTTTAGGTAATATTCAAAGAGGCAGCATGGATATGATGAGTTGCACAGGTTGCTCTTTAGGGCTTGATTGCCTTTCTTCTCATATATGTACAATCCCTCCTGCCTGCCATCCTTGTCCCTTTCCAGCGCCTCTCTGTAGTGCAGGAGTGCATTAGGATAATCTTCTATCAGGTGCCAAGGAGTTCAAACCAATCTTTATGTGAGAAAAGGTTAAAAGACAATGTGGTCATAATCTACAAATACCAGCGTGGGGAAGAGGACAAGACAGTAAAAGGCTCTAAAGCTGAGTAGAAAGAAGAATGTATAACTAGGTTCCACTGGAAAGTGCTGGCAGAGAAATTCAGATGAGGATTGAAGTGTGTGTTTTGACAGTCACAGTAATTAACCAGTGGAGAAAATTGCCAGGGGATATGGTAGATGCTCCATCACTCACAAGTTTTATAAATAAAGGCTGAATGTCTTTATAAAACAAAATGCCATTTCTTGGGGGAGAGGGAAGAGAAAGTTGTGGATGAGCCACTGGGACTGTTCTATTAAATTCCTGTGTCTCAGTTCAGGTGGGTGCCAGCCAGGAGGAGCTCAGTGGATCTTGTGGCATTTACATCCAAGGCCCTGCTGGTTTGGAACCCTGGTATCGCCTTGTGCTCTTTCAGTCGTGTTTTACTCTTGCAGGACTCAGGGATGCGCAGGCTCTGAGATGAACAAAGCCCTGCTCGAGGACCATAATAGACCCCCCCAGAGCGGAGCTGCTCCTGCAGCACTTGACACAGAGTGCAACAACTCTGATGGAATAATTGATCAAATAATTGATCACTTGCTTGACTAAGGATCAAAGCACCTGGAAGTTGGTCACCTCTGTCTTTTCCATGTATAGCATTTACTGCCTTTCCCCACTTGTTCTCATTTCAATCTAGTGCAAAGCCTGACAGCTCAGAGGTCTGTGTGACAGTCCTAAAGCAGCAGCCATCACCTCCTACCTCTGTAGTTTTCCAAAGCAAACTTAGGTGATCTAGGTACCCAGCTTTGTGTACAGACGAATGGGAATGAGGTTTGCTGTGCTGCTTAGGAAACTGCAGCTCCTGTTTCTGTTGCCCTGTTTGACTTGTGGTACCCAGGGCAGCCCCCTGAGCTCCTGCCTGCTGAGCCCAGGAGGGAAGAGCCTCCCTCATTCATTTGAATGCAGCTCCTAGGAGGATTTTGCTGTAGCAGGGGAGGAGGCAGGCTCTGCCTTTGTGATGGGAAAGGGCTTTCCTTGCCTGCTTGTCTTCCTTTCAACCACATTATGTGACCTCTGCCAATAGGCTGGAGACCAGTGAAAGCAGAGCCAGCCGAGCGCACGGGTTCCGCGCTGATCTAAATGAAGTCTGTAGCTTTTGATTTCTCTGGGAAGTGCTTCCTGCACCGTGGCTCTTTCAGTGCTCAATAGCTTTTATGTGGGTGCTGCTGCTCCGGTCGCTAACGGTTCCTTTGCTTCTCTGCTGTCAGCTACTGTGGCTGCCTCCCATTTCCCTCCTGCTGCATTGTTCAGCTGGGGTGGATTTGCTTCCAAAATGCACCAAGTGTCTTTTATTTTAAGTCTCCAGATGGATACTCACTGTTCCCAGTTTCTTTTAAAGCTGTATCATTTGGGGAGAGCATCTTGTAGCCTGAAAGGAACAATATCGGCAGGGTGGGAAGGAAATAATCCCTTTTTTGCTTCTAGGTGGTGTTCACATCTAGAAAATCAGGGGCAAAAAATCTCAGCACTTTGAGAACTGCAAAACTCCTTCATTAATAGGAAGTAAGTTCTCGTTTTCTCCCCAGTTGTAGTGTGTGGATGTGTGAAACTCTGACCTTCCCTTCTGATCAAAACCTGGCTTTGGAGAAATACATGAGGCAGGAATAGGCTCAGTGGAAGAATCTGATCTGGAGCGAGGAGGTGGGATGCTGGGTGCAGTAATTCAGGAGGTTCCTGGGGGGTTTTCCCAGGGTTGCTGTGGGCTGGAGCAGAGATCAGTGTGGATGTAGGCACACTTTGGTTGTGTGCGTGCAGCTTAACTTGCAGCGTTTGATCCCAGGTTGTAGATGATGGGATGCTGGTCAAACCTGCAGCCCATGCCAAGGTGTGCTGGTTCAAGAGATTAAAGCTCTTCTTGTGCAGAGTATCTTATCTGTGTCTCCTTGCCCTTCTTTTTCTAACACTAGGATTGAGCCACACAGGGTTTTGCTTTCAGTGTGTTTCACTCCCTCTCATTTCCTATCAGTTGATGACACATTACCATATAGACATAGATACTTGTATTAGTGCAAACACAAGCGAGGGGTGTTTGTGCCCAAGAGCTATCTATCAACCAGAGGAATGACATGAAGGGTCTGACGTGCTCCCTGCTCTCCAGCGTAGCCCTCTGCATGTTGCATTAATTCATACTAACGTGCTTGATAAGGCTTGATAAAGCCCAGTGGCCTCTCGCAGTTGGTCCCATACCTTGGCTCAGCTGCTGCTTTCCAAGGTTGGCTCTGCACTCCTCTTGCTTTCTTTTCTCCTGTTATTGATGGTTTGGACCAATTATCCCCCATGTTCCCATTGTGAATCAAAGGTACTTCTGAGCTCTCTAAAGGCAGGAAAGCATCGAAAACCCAGGAGAAGTCCATCCCTTCTGAGAATTACAAAAAGCCCAGCTATGCAGGTTAACCCTTGCAATTGTGGCATTATCTAAACCTTTGCCTGAATGGAAAATGCCACTTTATAGAGCAAGACAAGGAGGTAAATGCTCCGTGTTGGGGTGGAGCCCCAGACAGTGTCAGGTCTCATGTGCTGAGTGTGGATATGGATACAGAAGAGAAAAATACCCTTTCAGGAGGATTAAATATTGGACTTTCTGAAATATCAGGTTAATTCAAAGGGTTAAAAAAAAGGCATAAACATGGGGTTGGAAGGTGTAAAGAACTAGTGTGGGGCTGGGAGGGCTTTTCAAGCCAGAGCAAACTTTTAGAACCACATTAGAAGCCCAGTGAAAGAGGGAAGAGGTGGAGAAGAAACCTTGACCCTTTATAAGGCCACCAGGTGCTGTTGCGGTGATAGCGTGGTCCTGCTACAGACTTCATTAGCCAAGGGGAAAACATCTTCATCCTCTGGAGCGCTCCCGGGGGAGTCAGGTTAATAGGAACCGGATCACGGGCAGTGGCGAGACTTTGTCAACTCCGGAGAAACAGGTCAGGGTTTGATTGTTGCCTCCACGAGGAGATGAGGAGGAGATAGGGTCCAGCTGTCCAGCCATCCAGGAGACTAATTAGCCCAATTAATTAAGAACTTGCTCCATGTTTCCCCAGTGTCACATGGGGCTCCGAGAGAGAGAATGACAAGGGTGGAGAGAGCGAGAGGTCATAGGGAAAGCTTAATGTCTGTTGGGGTAGATACACAGTAATTAAGTGACAATAGACAGGAACTTTGCTGCTGGAAGAGTGCTAATTAAAACCTGTAGGGTACTGGTCTCCCTCCGGGTATGCAACACATGCCCTGTATCCCACTGGAGCAAATGGGACTGATCCAGCAAGGAGCAATTTATTTGTACACCAAGGAGTCTTTTGCTCAGTTGCCATTTAATACATAATGCACGTGCCCAGGATCTCAGACAGCTTCTGGAACTCAGGAATGTAGAATCATGGAATGGTTTGGGCTGGAAGGGACCTTAAAGCTCCTCCAGCTCCAACCCCTGCCATCGGCAGGGATCCCTTCCACTGAAGCAGCTTGCTCCAATCCCTGTGTCCAACCTGGCCTTGAGCACTGCCAGGGATGGGGCAGCCACAGCTTCTCTGAACAGAACATTCTTCTCTGGGCTCTTGTTCTTGGGCTTCTTCTCTGGGTCCATTTTATGGATGGGAAGACTGAGGCCCACAGTGGGTGTTTCTCCATGGCCAGGGCTCTGGGTAGGCAAGCTTGGAACATGTTGTCCTTCAGCAAGGAGTGTGTGATTGACTGGAGGCCTGTGCGGTGAGTCTGTCTGTGGTGAGATGACTTGTACTTCTTGGTTTATGTGTGTAACTCTATGTCCTAGCTCATTCTTACAGCCCAGGAAGATGCTTTCTTCTCTTTAGTGTTTGGTCAGAGGCCATATGGCACCCCAAGGCATGACCCCCTGGCCAGCAAAGAGGAGACCCAATGAGACCAAGCAGGGTATTTGCTTTTCCGCTCCCCACATGCTCCTCGTACTTTACACCCATAGCAGGGAGATCCATCCTCACTTGAAACCTAAGCAACAAATGTGAACGTTTCGTTTTAAAACCTAAGCCAATCCACTTTATAATCCAGACACGGCGTCCGGAGTGAGCATTGCTGCTGGATAATCACACAGTGGTGTGGCCTTTTGCCCTCGTGCCTTGCACAGCACACCCAAGGCATGAGATTAGCCTCCAATAATAACACACCCCGTTGTGCCTTTTTGCTCAATTGATAAACCTGCTGTATTAGGAGATATTGTCATAAAACTGAATGGCACCCTGTAAACCTGAATCACTCTCTCTTCCTTGTAGCCAGGGAATTAGATGTTCTAGCTCCTGTCCTGGCTTTATTTCATGTCTGCAATATGCAAGAGACTCTATAAGCTGCTGCTTTATTGTTTTTAAAACACTATGAGCAATGCTGGTGCTGTATAAATATCTATTTTATATACTTTGTCTGATTCCCATCTTGCTCACCGCTGTGTAACTCCACTGACTTCCATGCAGGTCGTTTTTGGTTTACATCTTGCCTGGGAAAAGTGGGATTTTACCCCTTGTCTTTCTGCAGAGGGCATGCGAGAGGAGATGCTGCTGCTGCCTGTGAGCAGCTCAGCATGGAGTGGAGTTTCTCTGTTGCAATCCTGGGTTATAAACCTGCAAGAGACACTTTGCCAGAGGCGTGTGTCCATGTGATGGGGACACCCCTGGTGCTAAAGGGCACAGATTTTAGCCTTATTGTGGTCTTGCTCCTTGAGCTGCAAGTCCAAAACACAGCAGAGAGCACCCAGCTATGGAGACAACACATGGCTAAGGATGCTTTTGGAAGGCTTTTGCTGATAGAGATGGCAGAGTAAATCCAGGCTCTTTATCCCCCCCTACAACCGTGTTTCCCTCCCTTCCACCTTTCCCACTAACAAAGTTGACGCTGGGGCTGCCGAAGTCCGGTTGATTTCCATAACAGAGCACCCCGGGAGCGCTGGCTCCGTGGCAGATGGATCAGGGAAGCCGAGTGCCGGGGTGGCCGCCCGGGGGGAGCCGTGGCCCGTGCTGTGCTCCCCGCCGGGCGGCACGCTGCTTAGGCAGCGTGGGCAAGGGACGGCCACGTCCCCCCGTGTCTGTCCCCTCCCCGGGCTGGGGATTAACCAGGAAGTGATACAAAAGGCACATATGCTCCTGTGTCCAGTCCTGTCTATTCAGATGTGTGTTACTTAGCCTAATAAGGATTAGACTTAATGAATTGGAAGGAGTTAACAATATAAAGAGGCAATAGAAAAAGGCCTAAGTAGTGGTAATTCCATTTCATGTAGCTTTGGTGTTGCTTTGCTTTCAGCGAATAGGTGTAATCCTCTTTGAAATCAAAGGTGGTACAAAGTATGAATTTAAATTTGACATTTACAGCTCCTGTAAGATTTAGTATTCCAGAAAGGTTTGCTCTTCAAGGGAGAGAGAAAAAAGCAGGCACACCATCTGCTCTGCAGGACCGGCCCTCCGCACAGCGCCCGCACAAAACTTGTGTGGCAGCAGAAGTGCTGAGGCCTGGCGATGGGCAGCATCTGGGAGTCGCATCTCTACCCTTTGCCTCTGAGCATCCCACCCAGGCTGGGTGGTTTGTTTTAACTAGATTAGTTGGTGAGACAGTGCGTGTTGTGGGTTATGGGGAAGGACCTGAGCCTGTTGGATGCTCTCACTGCAATAAGGGTTGTTCGTGCGGCACTGAGGAAAAGTCACAGCCTTCATTTCTCCCAGCTTCATCTCTGCTGCATGTGCTCACGTTGTGTGGCCATCAAGAGCTGCAAGCCTTGCCAATACCTGCCTTTCATCTCAGCAGAAGCAGCAGTCTCCTCCCAGTCTCAGTTTGCCCGATGCTTGGTGCCAGTGAGACAGTGATGCTCCACAGCACAGAGCCACAAGGAGAGTGGTGCAGGGATGGCCTCCTTCTTCTCCCCTCTGCTAACAGCAGCCCACAACTTGTGCCATCTCCTGCAAGGCTGCTTGGCTGCAGTCTAGCTGGGGACACAGCACCCGGTAGCACTGGAGGCACCCTGGCTGTGTTTTCCCTGCAAAGCTTTGGCCACTCGCACAGTTCAGGTTTCTTGTAGGTCTGAAGAGAAACCTCTGGCCCTGGGTTATCCCACAGTGATGTGTAGCACAAGCAATCGTACTGGGGAGTGCAGGTGCAGGGGTGTAAAATCAGCCCAAGAGAAAAAAGCCCTGGGACCCCTAGGATGCCTCTGCTGTTCAAATCAGCAATAGATGGAGCTGCCTTACTTTCACCTGGGATACTGGAATAAACCCAGAGCTGTGGGCCAGGGCTGGCTGGATCCATGTGAATGCAGAGCACTGGCCTTTCAACCCCCAAAGTATACAGTAGAAAACATCCCTGACATCTTTCAAACGTGCATCTCCCATTGACACCTTCTGTATGCTCAGCTTTAAAACGCTTTAAAACACGTCAGGCTTCCTGTACCTTGTTGACCAACATCCCTGAGGAAGCCCAGACGTGGCTCTGTTGTGTCTGGAAAAGAACTAGTAGGGGAATTTGGGGTGTCTGAAGGAGCAGAGCTCTGTGGGCTGGGGGTGCTGCCTGGCAGCTCCTCCTGTGCCCCCGGTACAGTGTGTGTCAGAGCTGTCCACAGAGATATTATTTCTTGCTCCTGAAGCAGACAGGCTCTGTGTGGAGGTGTCATTTGCTGCCTGTCCCTTATGTCATTGATTTTTAAGTCGTTAATTAACGCTGGGTGTCAGCCTGGAAGATGAATTCTGGCCCTACTCTCCCTTCTCTTTTGTTTTTTGGATTGTAAATGTTATAGATCTCCCATGATGGAGGGATGAGGGGTCAAAGGACACGAGAGCATCTCTGCATATGTGCACACAGTCCTCCCGAGCTGCCCATCTGTATCACTCAATAGATGGGGACGGGTGGTGGTGGTGGGGGGGACATCCCTTTTGTTGCCTCTGTCACTTCAGATAGAGACGTAGGAGCTTTGGGGAGGTGGCGTGGCTGTGTGTGCATGCACGTGTGTGCATCGGGTGGAGGGGAATGCTCTTGGCTCGGCCAAATTTTATCATCTCTGGTGTTTTACCAGTCCCTGAGAGACTGAGAAGGGATGGTCCATGCACAAGACAGGCTGCATGATGCCAGGGAGGAAGGAGCAAGAGAGCAAGTTTACTTCTGCAGGTGTATTTGGAGCCCTTTGCGGTAGCTGTACTCTGGCCTTGTTTAGTAACTGGAAATCAAAGGTGCCAGTGGGGTTTTCCAGGAGATGGGATCAGTTTGCTGTTGTCAGTACAGCTGAGTGGAAAGAAGCCCATCAAGTTCCCCAGAATGAGCTGTAGATGGTCTGTAAGGGCATGTCCTCCTCCAGGGGATGGTGGCAGGCCCTTGGAAAGGCTCTGCAAATGCTGTCATGGCTCCTCCCCATGTGTCCAGGGGGAAGAGGAACCTCTGGTCTCCTGTGCCATCAGCCCCCTGGTTCATGAACTGATGTGGTCTGGACCACCTAAACTTGGTGTCACATCCCTGCACTCCATGAGGAGCAGCAGAACTCTGTAGCAGTGTCTTTGGTTCAGTGTTTAAATAACCTGAGCATAGAGAGTGGCATCGTGCTGGTCTGTGTCCAGGAGGTGTGATGGTCCCAGCTCTGCCACCTCAGGCCAGGTGAGGGGACCACAGACCCCATGAGGTCTGCAAACAGGGTTTGAGCTTTTAGAGGGGAGGTAGCAACTTGGTAAACAGCAAAAGGCAAAGTGCAGAGAGCACCAGGGGAAGAGGGAAGCAAAGCACTTTTATTAGCAGCATTAACACTTACCAGGATAAGGGAATGAGGCGTGACAGGAGTGCATTGGCTGAGGCAGATAAGGAACCAGGACCTGCGGTGCGATGGGGTGGCTGTGGATGAGGCACCCTTCTAAGAAGGGCTTTGCACAAACCCCACCAGTGCAGATGGGCTGCTTCAGGTCTGGTGTTCACCAGGACGCCTGTTGTGATGGTACTGATGCCTCCGGTGGGATGAGAGCTTCATGTTCTACTTCACAGCTGATCTCGGAGAGGAATTAGCTTAAGCAAGAGCGGGCTCCATCTCTATTTCAGACTCTGTGTAGCAATGAACTGCAGTGGGTGGAAGTTCTCAGTATCGTGTCCATCATCCTCTTTTTCCTAATCCTTATTAATTTGTGACACATCCTTGTTCCCAGCAGAGAACACGCAGCTCGGGACAGTTCTGAGGGAGCAGGTTTGTTTGTGTTCTCTTACTTCAGTGGAAGGAAAGAGAAACAGAGGGAAGGCAATGCCACTTGAAAGGCAAACTTTAAACACGCTGAGCCTGTGTGCACTGTACATAGCCCCCGGACAGGATACTGGGGATAATAATAGCAAAGCATCCAATTTGTGCAGCGAGACCTGTGTGTTGGGCAGAAGGGCATTCAAAGGAATTAAGGAAACAGGGACTGCAGGACTGGGTGATTTGTGAAACCTGAGCCATTCCCAAAGCCCCCAGAATGAAGTGTGTTCCAAAAGTCTCTTTAGAGACCCCCAAGGGTAAATGTTGTCTTTGCTGGGGCTTGACAGTCATGTTCCCCATCACCAAAAGATGAGAGGTGTTTGTGAGAGCTGCTGGCAGACTTCATCCCGGCACCTTTCCAGTTTGGTGCCTTGATTTCCTATGGGATTGTGCCCATATCCCCCAGTACCTGGGTCACTGTTGGGTTTGTGTAGTAATTTTTCCTTTCGCCTATGGTTTTGCCCTGAGGAGAGCTGCATCTCACACTCTTCCTCCTTCCCGTCCCCTCCAGCCAAGGACAGGTTGCACACTCAAGGTCACTGCCCTCTCCCTTCTTCTTTTGGCCTCTCAGGCAAGTATCTCCCTTTGGAAGTAACACAGACAAGAGAGATGAGTAGGAGGAGAAGCGGTGCTGCTCTGTGGAAGTTTGGAATGTCTCTTATTGGAGATTTGATGGATTGCTGCTGCTGGAAAACCAGCTCCGGGAGCTCCGATTGCAAATGAGCTTTGGAATAGAGCCCATGCTGAGTTTTCCCACGCCCGGATCTGAACCAGGCTGAGGTGTTCCTCCAGCTCTGCACGCTGTTAACCCACTGTCCCCTCACTGTGCTGGAATCAGTCCAGAGGTCCCACACAGAGGGCTGTCATACATCAGGGTTAAGAGCTGGCCCACAGACTGGGGGGCTTTAGATCACTCCATCACAGGCTGGTGGGTGATGCTATCAAATGGTGGGACTTTGGGGTAGGCTTTGAAGTGGGAGAATAACTTTAGTGGTTGAAAGGGTTTTTGTGGGAGAGCTTTGGTGTGCAGGTATGAGCTATGTTTTGCTCCTCTGCCTCGTTCCTGAGGCCACAATGAGCACGGAGCCCTGTTTCAGACAGCCAGCTCTTGGCTGTTGTTCATTCATTCTCTGCCATTCAGCACCCTTAGAGCTTTTCTATAGTTCTGGTAAGTTTTGCTCATCCTGCCTCAGTTTCCCACTGAGAATTTCACCTTTTCCACATATGTGTGTGTGTATCCATATGAAACAACACAGATGGAAAAGTTGTAACGACAGCAAAAGAAAGCAGCAAGGCACACGTTACTCGAAGTCAGATGCTAGCTAACAGCAAGGCCCTGTTTTCAACAGGACACCAGCTCTGGATGGATAATTTACAGTATGCTTGGTTAAGACAAGTGATTTTATTCTGTAAGCAGCCCTGTACCATGGGGTTATTGCAGTGCTGCCAGCACGGGCTGTAGATATCTCTGTACAACAAACTGTTCATTAAAGAATAGTTCAGATGTATAGCCTGAAGTTTGCTCTATAATGCTGCTTGTTCCTGTGTTTGAGTGGAGCCATACCCACTGTGGCTGTATCTAGAGCAGGAGGTGGGTTATCTCTCCTGTTACCACTCTGTCAGCTGATTCCTCCCTTCCCTCTTCTTTTAGATATCCTTAGCATGACAGTATCACCCTCCTGCCATCTTCCAGCCCCTGACATGGGGACTCATTTCTCAGCCCAGATTTCTCATCCGAGTCCTCACTGTTTTCCCCATTCAGAAGCAGCTATTGTTAAAGTGACGTCTTAATGCCAGTTATCTGATTGATCTATTACCTGTCTCCCTCCATAGGCACAAGGAAATGAGAGAATCCTTTAATCATTGGAATTGGAGAAATATAGCTTAAGAAAACCTCTTCCAATGAACAACTTATTTTCAGAGTTAGCAAGGTTCATGTGTTTCTCTTTAACAGATGGGTTTATTCCAGCTGAGTCTTGATGTCCCTACACCTATGGAGGATTAATGACATTGAATCATGTTCCATGGGTGCAAGCAAGGGCTGAAACCACCCCTCTTCTGAGTGAGCATCTTAATAGAATTGGCCCATTTGTGTCGTCAGGCTTAAAATGGGGCAGAAGAATTAGGAGTCTTCTCAATGTGCTGCAGAAACAGAAGCTCTTCCCATGCAGAAGCTAATTCAGCACCTTTTACCAGTTCTGGAGTGCATGGAAGTGTATCAGTAGTAATTAACAACATCAAAGCTAAAGATTTAGGAGAAACATGCAGGAACAACACTTCATGGACAGACAGGGCATCTTCCATGGAAGGAGGCAAAACCCGATTGCGGAGAGATGCCCGTTCCTTATGGAAATGCCTTTTCCAATTTTTATCATGGTTTGGAGCCAGCTTCTCAGCCTTCCATATTGTGGAGCTTGGAAACAAGTGCTGTGTTTAAACCTACGTGTTAAACTGTGTGAAGTAATGTAAGCAAATAGCACATGGGCTGCATTGGAGATCCCTGCGCTGGTGGCTGAGGCTGGTTTGCATACTGATTTGTAGCTCTGCCTTTGCTGCTGCTGGCACCTGATCTTTCTTGCAAACGAGGCTATTTTGCCTCAAGGGTTCTCCTCCGATGAAGTAATAAATAAATAAGGATAAAATGAACCCAGCCTGAAATAATTTTGGAGGTTGAAAGAAGAGAAAGATGGAGGGCGCTGCTATTGATCTGCGCTATTAAAACATCACAGCTACTTTTCTGCTTTAAATGCCCATAGGTTTGGGAGGTGAATATGGAGAAAAGGAGTGAAAAATAACAACTGTGCGTGAGATTAAGGGCTTTACTTGCTAGAGGGGATTGCTTTGTTTTTCCTTGGCTATTCCTTACTATCATCCACAGCCCGTGTGCTTGCAGAAATGCAGCAGGTTTTCCCAAAGGGTATTCCCTCCAATGAGTGTTGCTTTTAAACAGGCCTTGCAGAAGTTTATTTTTGGAAGGCCAGGAAGGAATCCAGCCCGAAATCCCTCTCCTCTTAAACTCTCAGGTTGCAGGGTCTGGCTAGCCAAGCACGCAGGTTTGCCTGATGCATTAAACCTGACACCCTCTTATCTCATCGCCTTCAGATGGTCCCTGTGATAGCCCTTGAAGATAAGCCGGCCAGGGCTGGAGCTGCTTTTGTTCCAGCCCCTGGGCCTTGGCATGGATAGCCCATGGCCAAAGGAGCAGCCACCTACACACACAAGTGGGATGAGATAGCAGCAGCCTTGGCGGGTCACCCAGAGAGGTGCCTGTTCTGTGGAGGGGGATGATTGGGGAGGAGGTGGCATTAGGGACGATGCTTTTTTTGCTGTATCTCACCTGAGATGTGGCAAGTGTTGCTTTATTGGCTCACCTCTGCAAGGAAGCTCGGGCACAGTGACAGGTCCTGTGTGGATATTTACAAGGGCCTATGGGGACAGGCCAAGGGGAATGGCTTGAACCTGCCAGAACAGGGGAGACTGAGCTGAGCTCTGAGGCAGAAGCTGTTCCCTGTGAGGGTGCTGAGGTGCTGGCACAGGGGGCCCAGAGAAGGTGTGGCTGCCCCATCCCTGGCAGTGCTCAAGGCCAGGTTGGACCCAGGGGCTTGGAGCAAGCTGCTCCAGTGGAAGGGGTCCCTGCCCGTGGCAAGGGATGGAGCTGGAGGAGCTTGAAGTTCCCTTCAACACAAACCAGGCTGGGATTCTATGACTGTGGCAGCAGCTCCTTCCCATCCCTGTGGCCTCCCTGGCCTCTGTGGCATCCAGCAGGTGAACTTGCGCTAAAGGAGTAAGTGCAAAGTGATGGCAATGTTGGCTGAGGTCTGTGTTAAGAACATGAAAGGAACCCCAGCTCGATGTTTCATAGCTACTGCCCACAGGGTGTCAAACCTTTCTGCAGGGTACCATAGCACTTGGCTTCATGTGAAGGGTAAACCAAGGGCAGGCAGGAAAAAAACCCCTTGTTTTTTTAATATGATTAAACTTCAACTTTTCCAAGTTGCTACAAATAAGGAGTAAATTTAAAAGGGACCGTGAAAAATAGGGCAATGAACATCTGTGCTCTGTAGATTTATTTGGTACAAACAAGCAGAAGAGTGAAAGCAGGAGCAGGAGTCATTCCTCAGTGGCGCTTGGCTGTTGCAGGGAGCGTGTTTGCTGCATGGCAAAGAGCAGCGCGGGGTGAGAGGAGAGAAACCCCAGCCTCAGCCTCCGATGTTAATCTTCGTGATGGGGAGGGAAATATTGACAGCAGGATGGTGCTCTCTGCCTTGAATGACAGGCCATATGTTTGTAAAATAGGCTGAAGTACCAAATAGAAAAGGCTTGGGCAAGTGGAGAGAGGGAGACCTATTTTCTCTTTACATGTAAAACTTCCAACACTTGGCAGGAACTCAGCCACAATTAATCAGCAGGAGCCTTTTAGAAAGCCTCTTCCTAGGAAATAAGGGTACAGAAAAAAATCCTTTAAATTAAACATAATTTAAACAAAGTAGGGTGTCGGGGGGGGGGTGGGGGGGTGGAGAATGGACTTTTGGTAAATACAGATTACTTGGTCTAAATCCATCAGACCCGATCCTGCTCTTAACACCCATCTGTGCCGCCCTTTGCATAGGGCTGAGCAGGGTGCTGGGGTCTGGGGGTGCCCTGGAAGGGCTGCAGCAGTGAGGGATGGGGTGTGGAGCAAGGGGCACATCCCGGGAGCCCCCAGCCCTGTTGGGCTGCGGAGGAGCGGAGCTCTCACCATGCAGCAGTGAGCAGGAGAAATGCTGCTGGGGGAGAAGGAGAGGAGGTGGAGATCGGATTTCTAAGCACCCTTGAAACTCAAGCTGCACTGTTTATAAACTGCCATAAATATTAATTGATATTTAATAAGGTAGGCAAACACAAGGGAAAGTATTGTTTTGGCCAACTCCTACACAGCGATCCCAGCCAAGCGTGAAAGAGTTTGTGTAACTTTCCTCGGGGGTTAAGAGCAGGTCACGGAAGGTCCCTTTTCCTGGCCGGTGTCCCAGCTTTTTAAGCTCTAAGGGAACATAGGAGGCTCCTGGGAATTTAACCCAAATACCTGCTGTCTGCAGGGTGAAACTACTTGGCTGCACACAGTGAAGCGCGGAGCCTGGAGCATGGGCATCACCACCCGTTACTGCCCTGCACCGGGGCTTTCCAGGGGGATTAAGCTGGAAAGGGGGTGACTGTTTTGTCAGATGGGAAGGCTGATGAGGCAATCTGGGCTGTGAATTGATATGCTTTCCCACATAACTTGACAGCTCAAACAGGTGGTGAATGGCCCTTCCACTAATTCACATCGGGCTCTTGTCCCGAGCCTCGTGCAGATAAAATGACATCGGAAGAGGTCAATGTGGGGAAAGGGAAAGCTTTGCGCTCCCCCCTGCGCCTCGATTCTCACCAACCCTGCTCTGTAATACAAGTCCCTTCCAGGCGTGCTTTGCATTATCTGTACCGCCAAAGGGTGGAGCAAAATTCAAGGGAATGCGTTCCCACTGTTGGCTTGCAGGGACTTGCTGAGACTTTGCTGCCAGCTCCAGAAAAAAGAGAATCATAAGAATATTTTTAATAGTTTTATTTCTCTTTATTTCTCTTATTATGCACGGGCGCATTCATGGGTTTGCACTGGGACTGAGAGGAAAAATCAATGTCAGATAGAATGGAGGCTGAGATGATAAAGTTAAGATCTAAGATTTCCTAGCTGTGGAGCTACACTCGGAGTCAATCTGTTATGGAAGCATGGGCTTCCTGTGAGTTCATGTGGGGGGTTCAGATGCGAGCCCTCTTCTCACCAGCTCCCCTCCCTGCACTGTGGGAGCTGCTTCATACCCAGACCACCATCCCACTGCTTCTTGCTGCTCGTGAGGTTGAGCTTCCAAAACCACTGTTCCCCAGGATATCTCCTTACTCTTGTACATGGGGAAATAGCCAGGTCTGTAGAGAAGCATCCACCTGAACCCACAGCTGCAATGCAGGGCGTTTATTCCACAGGAAATCTCATTTTTAGGAAACTGAGGCAGCAGCTACTCTGGTCACTCGCGATTTCCATCGATTCCTGTGATTTTCCTCTACGTGTTCAGGTGGGGCCAGCAAAGCGCTTTAGTATCTACCCCACTGAAATGCCCCTAGGGTCACTCCTTGAGCAGCAGTAGCAGCCAGGACCCTTCTCACTGCAACATGCAGAATCCTTGGAGCTGAGGGGAAATGAGATCAGTTTGAGGAGCACAACAGCTCCTGAGCATCAAGGAAAAGTTGGAGATTTCACAGAGTTTGGAGCAGTTACTTTTTGCTTTGGTTTGCCTTTCCTTTTCTATTTCCTGGGTTTGGGAGGAGGAGTGTCCTCCGTGTTTAACCAGATACACTTCACTGATGAGCATCACCCTGCCTTGTACCTCCTTTGGAAAGCACTTGGCATCCAAAAGCAAACCCCGACTGCAGAGCTAAACGTCGCTGCCGGTATTCAAATGGCAGACAAAGAGAGCTTCACAATAGTTGCCTGTCTGCATCGAGTCAACCAGTTTTTAATTACAACACCCCACAGTGGAAATTTCACAACACATTTTATCCGTGCGTAAAATTGAATTAAACAAACAGAGCCCTAAAGAAAGCATTTCCATTTGTCACAGCGGACTCGGCACCGGAGCAGGGTATTTCCTGCGCTTACACATGGGTTAGGGCTCAGGATTGACAGGGGTTACCTTTGATGCAATGCAGATGGAAAAGCAAAATGTAGGGATTAATCCCTCTCTCGCCAGATTATGCAGAAGCGGGAGCAGGTGGCAGGGGAGGCCGAGCCCTTTCCATTTCTCATTATGTCGATGTCTGCGGCGCGGGCCGAGCCGCCGGTGAGTGTGTTATGTGATATAATTGTGAGATGGGAAACAGTGAGGGAACTTCTTCCTTTGTATTTCAAAGGCCATGATGGCATCTTTATTTGATAAAGGAATTGGATTATGTCTAATCCCCGCACTTGGAGATGTTTTATTGCTCAGAAAACACTTTCTCAGCGGCGTCTTCGCCGCAAGCGGGGTGTAGGACGTGGCTTGCGGGAAAGGCGAGTTTTCCAGGGATGAACAGCAACCCTCAGTGCCTTTCTTTGGGGGCTGGGGCCAGCATGGTTTTATTAAGGCTCAGTTCCAAAAGTAGAAGCCAGGCTGAGCCTTTTAATGAGCATCTGATTAAGAGCCCAACGCTGGAGCCACCCAGCTCGTTAGGCAAGGTGCTTAAATCAGTTTGTGCTCTGATTCAGGATATTGTGGAGGAATTCAGATTCTTTCATGATGAATAATACATACGTGAAATGTGAGCTCTGTAAATGTAGGGAAACGAGCTGTCAATCTACCCAAGGAGTACAAATGAGGAGGTGAGTGCCATGAGCACAGCACATTGTCTCGGGCACTTCCTTTGGCACCGGCGGTGGGACACACTTCACAGATCAAAATAGAAGCTCAAAGGGGAGAAGAGGAATAATGTGGCCAGGGAGTGTTCAGTGGTTTAGATCATTTGGAATGCTGTGGTGGGCTTGGGAGCTGGATGCTCCGGGACCTCAGGAGGCTCATGGGCGCTTTGGAGGAACATGCATCATGTTGCACCGTCTTCCCCCAAAACAGGCTCAGCAAACAGAGCAGGTGAGGTCCCTGTTTAGTCCCTGCACTTCCATATATTCTCCATGTCCTCAGTGAGTACTTTGCAGTGCTGTCTCATGTCAGTAGTCAAAGTTCCCAAGCAAAGCTATGTGCTGAGTGGTGTTAGTGGTGCAGGTCAGGCGTGCTGGGAGGAGAAGCCTCCCTCACCCCAGTGAGCTCCAGCCTTTTAAACCAAGGTAATCCCCTCCCTGGAGCCAGGCCTTGTGCTGCTGAAACCAAACCCCTCTGACCCTGAGCGGGCATTTATCATACCTGAGGGCTGGGCGAGGTTCACTGAACTTCAAGCAGGGCTGGGGCTGGGGCCGGGTGGGAGCTGGGGAAGCTCTCTGGTTTCATCTGCGGTTGGCACTGACTTTTGAAGCTGGCTTTGGCCAGAGAGCCAAGCACTGTGAAGCTCGGAAAGGGAAAGGTCTGGTGGGAAAGGCAGCCCTGTGCTGGTGCTGGGCTTGGCTCAGCACCCTGCTGCACTCACACCCCGGGCTGCCCAAACTCTATTTGCCTATAGGGAGATGGATGGAGTCCTTCTCATCTCTGTTCTTCTGTTTCCTCGTAGATAAAACCAGTGTAATGATCCTTATCTCCACTGGCCTTTGGGTTTTAGGATTACTCTGGGCTTTTTCCTTTCCTTTAAATTCCCTTTAAACTCCAGTTGTGTGGCTGAATTGCAAGCGCTGCTCCAACCATGGGACGTGATTGCTGCCTGCTCTTCACCAAGCCTGTTTTCTGTGGGAATCTTGCTTGTTTAGGAATAGGTCAGCTTTCTCCCTGGAGACAAACTTTAGAATCATCATTTTAATGCAGGGATGTGGGTATGAGGAGGTGTGCATACACGTCCATGTACCTTGCTGACACCATCTGTGTTGGAAATCCTCTTCCTTGTTTCTCTGCTACTCATAAAATCTCACTTTTAAGCTGGTGGGGAAATAGTTTTAGAAATACAATGCAGAGAAGACATTAGCTTTAAAAACACTGAAGTTTAGAGCTTCGGATGTCGGTTTCTCCAGGCTTATGGGTTGGGTTGGAAGGGACATTAAAGCTCATCCAGTTCCAGCCCTCTGCCACGGCCAGGGACACCTTCCACTAGAGCAGCTTGCTCCAAGAGTCACTAAGTGCCTCTTTCTCGAGGAGAAACAAAAGCAGGGCCATGAGTTGCATTGGCCAAGTCGCACAGGGACCAGAGTGATGTGCTGGGGGTGCCTGGGGCAGGTTGGGGTGGCTCTGAGCCCACCTTTCCAGTGCTTGCACCTCAAAGCTTTTCTCCTGCTCTGCCGCACTCGCTGCTGCCTGCCTGGGAGCTGCGTCACCTTCCTCTCCTGGCTGACCGGTGGGCAATGCACAGCAGCATTTTGTTCCTGAGGCCGGTGTTTCTCTATACAAGCGCTTTTGAAATCAGGAAAAATGGGTGGAAATTGCAGTGGGCTTAGCAGACAAAATTGAGCAGTTGACTGTGGCAAAGCATACAGTACTTAAATGCAAGAGCTGATCTAATCGTTGTTCGCAAGGAAGCTTTTTGCTGCATTTTAGCACACAAAGCTTTTCGTTTTCTCTTTTGTGGCTTGAGCTGCTATTTAAGAAAGCAAAAATCAATAAACCTTTCCAGCTTTCAATCTTTTGCCCCAAAAGGTGTTTTTTTGGGTAGTGTTTTGTCATTCATAAGCTGTGGCGACAAATCCTTGACATCATTCGTGGATAATATCGATCAGCTCTTCCGTTGCGCCAAAGGACAAATAGAAATCATTTATCTGTCTGGACTCCAAAACAGCAAAAGACAAAGGGCTCTGCCAGCCACCCATGACAATCAGCAGCTGAAGGTATTAGCAGGGGGTCAAGTTCAGAGGTCAGTGGTCAAACAGGTTGTCATCAGTTTCTCACAGCTATCAGAGTGGAAAAACCCAGCTGGGTTTATTAGCCAAATCCAGGGATGCTGGAGGCGGTGGGTGCTCCATGGCTGGGGATGCACCTGCTCTGGGTGCTGTTATTCTCTTCCTGGTGCAGGATGTGTTGGAGGTTTGGGTTTATTCATTGTAAGGACAGGGTCTTAACTCCACTAAGAGCCAGGCTCAGGCAAACAGGAGGAGCTGCAGTTTTCCATGGTCTCGTCAAAGCTGGCATTGCTCCGAGCAATTCCAGGATCCTTTTGGTTTGATGTTGTTAAATGATTCTGTTCAATCTTCTGCATTTGTTTTGGAAACAGCCGCCTCTTGTCTGCTCCTTTGTATTTATCCACAGTTAAAAAAGACACCTATATGGTCTTCCTTTCTCCAACCCCATAAAGAACATGGGCTGCTCTGTTTTATGGGAAGCCCTTGATCCATCATTCAGACAGGAGAGCTAAAGAAATCCTTCAAGAAGTCAAAAGGGAAGGCTCCAACCAGCGCTTGCAGATCTGCCCATTGGCTTTCCATA
Source organism: Agapornis roseicollis (assembly GCA_002631895.1). Lineage (NCBI taxonomy): Eukaryota > Metazoa > Chordata > Aves > Psittaciformes > Psittacidae > Agapornis > Agapornis roseicollis. The sequence goes on from NDXB01016222.1 coordinate 277,631, forward strand.
AACTTGGGCACTGGGGGTTTCCATCAGTCAGCAGGCACTTCAGCCAAAATGGCTGGAGCAAGGGAAGAGGCTGTAGGTAGTAAATAAAGGCAGATCACCATTTCCCTGTGCTGCTGAGGCATGGTGAGGCTGTACACCAGTGATGCAGCTCCAGCCTGCAGCCCTGAGCATCACAGCTCTCCCTTTGGAATGCGCTGGCAGGGGGCTGCAAAGGGTTCTACACGTGTCTGTACACCCAGCTTAAAACCCTGATGTAGCAAAGGATTGCATTAGGATTTTGTTTGCATTTACTCTACAATAGCAGCTCCTATTTTTCCATGTTCTGAACACATCCATGGGCTCTCCACCCCTTCCCCACTGCATCTCACCATAGTCATTCTCCAAGGTTTTATTTTAGGGAGCTGGCAAACAGAGATTCAGCTTGTATTTAACCACAGGCACCTCAGCGGGGTCTCACTCAGAGACGATGCTCACGCAGCACTGACAAGTGGTCCAGGCAGCCTGGGGAGAAACACGCTCTACACACATTTGGAGGTACCTTTTACTTAAACTGTGGCAACTCCCCTTCCATTCATCAACCACCAGTCGAGGCCACGGAGACTTCCTTACAAGAAACAGGCATCTTATAGTGCTGTACAAGGCGCTCTCTTTGCATGTTAGATAGCTGGGGAAGTAGTTGTGCAACCGTGAATTCCCACTGGATAAATCAGCTGTGTCCAGGATGCTGGGAGCCAGCATCCCTCCTTCACACTACAAAGTTGATGTGGTAAATGCAGCTTTTTTTTTTTTTTTGCTTAAATTTCTTCTCAGAGATCAGAATTCTCCCTTTTATTTTATTCTCCCAAGGACACTGTCAAGGTCACCACCAATCCTGATGCTCCAAAGAGTGTATCAGGGATACAAACCCATTTCACCAGGCTATTGTTGTATGTATCCTCCTGTGCATCCAACTTCATTTCCACTTCAATTTTATCAACCTTCCGCTGGAGACTCAAGGAGATAGGAAACAAGTACTGACACGAATTAGCCCGGAGATTGACTGATATAGCTCAGCCAGGGAATCCTGGGTAAAACCTTCTCTGGGCTCGCTTTTCCTCTCTCTCTGCCTCTTTTTTCCTCCTTCCCTTTTTTCCTTTACCCCCTGTTCTCATCCATGGCAGCTGTCTTTGTCAGTCACCTCTCCGAGATGTCACCAGGCCTGTCCAGGATGACAGACAGGGCAGGAAGCCTTTTGGTGGGGTAATTTGCCCCAAATGCCCAATGCTGCGTATTAAAGGTGGCAGCGGGTGGCAAAAGCTCCAGGGAAGAGATCCTCATTAGGTAGCCGTGAGTAAAAACCACCTTTCTCTTCCCAAAGCTGCTGTGAACCCCAAAGGCTCTCACACCTTTGCTTTGGGGAGCTCATGGGATTGCTTCACTGCCTTTTGGGAGAGCCTTGCTCCATCCGTTGATGCTCTGGGGATATCTTGGGGTGTGTAGGGTAGGCTGGGGTGGCACCGTGACAACCCCTTTGCATCCGCCTTGTGCTTGCAGCCTTGCCACAGGCCTTGGGGTGCTGTGATGCCTCTGGGATAAGTACGGAAGGAGGAAGATGCTCCCGGTGATGCAGTGCTAATGTCCAGTGTGGTGAACACATTGCTGTGGTGTTTCCTGCTCTTCACTGCACAAACAGGCTTGGTGGTGATGGTGTTTGCAGGTTCTACTGGGCTCAGAAACAATGATCCCAGCAGAGGAACGGGCTTATTGCATAGCATCCCATCAGCGCTCCAGGTGGGAAGTGCCCAATTGGAATGTTGTGCAGAGGGAAGCTGTGGTTCCCCAGTGGGGCGGGATAAGGACAGGGCTGCTGGAGCAGTGTGGGGCTCTGCTGCCTCCCCTCTCTGCAAACTTCATGCCCTCTTCTTCCTTGTTGGGAAATTTATGCCCTTTGGGTTCAAAAAAAGGCTCCTGGAGGAAAAGAGAAAAGGGAGGAAAAGAATGAAAATGATTTTAATTTTTTTTTGGCGTCGGCATGCAGCTGATATTGAAAGTGAGTAAATTTTAATGAAACGGTGCAAAAATGACATCATTTACTCAGAAATCATTAATTTGTCAGCATTAATATTTCAGCTCCAACATTGCCTGTCATTCTGTGCCAGCAATGACTGATAAATCTATAAAAGTGTGCTGCTAATTTACTCAATATTTATGTGCAGTGTCATTTGCAGAGTAGGGCTGGAATTTATTTCGCTCAGAATTCAGCTGGAGCACATTCCTAGCAAACCTCAACTGAGCAGCGCCAGCCTGGGCAGAGCAAAGCTGGCAAAACTCCTTCAGGAGCACTTGAAAGGCAGAGGAGCGCTGGCTGCGGCATTCCCCATGGATGAGGCGATTCCGAGGCCGTGTCCCGCGTGGGTGGCTTGGGACAGGGCATGGCAGCTGCCAGCCCTGGGGCTCTGCTGATGTGTCTTTGTCATCTCTAGAACGTTTTTCATCTCCAGACCTCCTCAGAGGTGTCAGTTCATCCGTTCCACAGCCCCGGGGGATGAGCACATGTTGGGAAGGAGCAAAGTGTTCCCTGGTTAGCGGTTGGGTGGGAATTTCTGTGCCAGGTGGGAAAAAGGGGAATGGGAAATGCAAAACTGGGTGCGAAGTTTCAAGGAATGAGGCGGGAATGGGAAATTTTTGGGTAAGTTGTGCAGTTCGGATGGGTCGGAGCTGGTTTGGATTGACCTTTCCGTGGAGCTCAGGCTGCCTCTGGTCAAGCCCTTCCTTGCGTGACATGGGGCCATGTGCAGAGGACACTTTGGCTCCCAGCACGGAGCATCCACAGCAGGCTGCATGCTGTGGTGAGGGTTATTTAATCATGCCAGGGCCTGCCTGCAGCTGCAGCTCCCCAGTGTTAGTGCTGTGATCCCTGTTAACCCACCAGGAATGCCGTGCTTTGGTGCTAAGTGGGATGCGGCACAGCCATCACCAGGGTTTCTTGTAGGAGAGGAAGTTCTTTGATGGATGGCTTGGTCACTGAGAAATGTGATTTGGGGTATGCCAGAACCATTTGGAAGCTCAAGCTGAGTCTGGACAGTGCTTTTAGGTAGAAAGAAACAAGAAATGGATTTTTGGTGGCATGAAAATAACGTTTCCCTTTGGCAGTTTGAGAAGGAAGTTTTTGGAGTGTTCTGTTTTGAAATTTCAGTTTTGGAAGGAATTTATCAAGGATGTTTTAAACTTTGCCATTAGGGACTGCTGTAATGAAATGGGAAGCTTCATTTTGAGTTGAACTGAAGGGCTTTAGGTTGGTTGGGACAAAAGCAAACATGTCAGGACCAGGGGCTTCTTCCCTTTGACCACTCAAGTCATGGAGCACAAAACGCTGTTACCTTCACCTCTGAAGCTTCAGTGTCAAACACTGATGGGAGGCACAGGGGAGAGGAGGGTGGCCAGAGCCCTGTGCATGGTCTCCAGGCACCATCCCCACTGCATGCCCCCATGGTTGAAGGCAGTGGTTGCTGTTCCTTGTTCCAGATGGGAACTGAGTGCATGTGATGGGCTGGTTATTGATGCACCAGCATCACTTCATGCTTGCTTTGGTCCTTATGAACCTCCTGAACGTGAGAGCTGAGCCATCCGTTAGGCTGCAGACCACAGGAACTGCTGGTAATTAACAGGCAGATTAATCCAGTAGAACACAAGAGCCTTATTATAGTCACATTTTTCACTTCCATCAGAATACTATCATATTATATTAATATTTATTTCTTACTAATGGGCTGCGAAATGAGCTGGGGGATGCTCCTGGTGGGATGTGGTGTTGGAAGGTGGGAGCAGTGGGGTAGTGGCAGCAAGGACACGTTGTGGGGAGCCTATTGCCTCCCAATAACCGTGGGGCTGGGTGGGGGAAATGAGTGTTTGCCCACAGTGGCTTGCCCATGGCCTTTCCATCCTCGCCCTTTCCCAAGCATTGGGAATGTGGTTGTGGTTCTGCACCTGCTCACTTCCAAGGCACGGAGAGAGGGAGCACAGCTCAGGATAAAGAAACAAGCTGGACGATGCAGACCCTTCAGGTCTGACAGATTTGGGCAATGCTGTCAACAAGACAGAGATTTACTTTAAAGAAGGGAAAAAAAAAAAACCTTGCTTACACTTCAGCACTCTCATCTATTACTCTGGAAAACAAGGATGGCGTGAGAGCAAGGAATAAATCCCTGCTAAAAATATACTGGGTGAATGCATTAATTTTCTGTGGCACGTGGATGAGGGTCAGAGAATGAATTTTAAGCTCCAAAACGAACCTTAAGCCTTTTAATTGTTGAGTGTTGGCATAAAACCATATTATTTATGAAGCTGTGGCTTGGTTCTACATGGCCCCTCTGCCTTTTTCTTTCTTCTTTTAAAGCAAATCTCATTTATTTCTTCCTCAAAGGTGCTGGGGAATCTAATCGGAGCATTATGAATATTTCATTTCCAGAGCAGGGTTTACACAATACCAGGGCCTGCGAGCCCCAAGGTGGGGAGCTCCAGCAGGTCTACTCCAGTACAGCATTGGCTTGATTCCTATCTACTGGAACTCATCAGTTACTGCCCAACTCAGGCTGCTTCATGGCATCTGTTTCTCTCTCATTCATGTGTGTTGCAATAGGCACTGGAGAGACCCCGCGGTCGTGGAACTTTATTGGCTTTCTTAAAGGTGATGGGATAATACAGTAAAAGCATTCCACAGGAGAGGAAAGCTCCCGTTCCTCAGCTTAATCATTAGTAAAATATTATTTCCTACAGTGTTAAAGATCTAATTGGCCCAATCAAAAGGCAAATTAATTATGGCTCATTTGGAGAAATCTGCATGTGTCCTCGCTTTTGTGCAGAGGCTGCATGGAAGAGCTGCGGCATTCCTGAAGCTGGGAATGCTGTCCTCTGCAGCACAGGGTGTATGCCTGCAGAAGGGACTTAGTGCTGGCTGGGACATGGGAGAAAGACAGTGATTTCTTAATTTTATTCTGGTTTTAAACCTAAACCGCTCAGATTGTCGCTGTTTGGAATTTCCCTCTGGAACCAAAGGAACGGGTTTGAACTATTTGACCAAACAGAGCAATTCCCATATCCATACCAGAACAAATCCCTTTCTTCTGGGAAAACGCTTTGTTTTCCAATGTTATGAGGTCTGTCATCTTTTAAAAGGGCAAGGAGCATTTTTTGGAATTGCATCCTGGCTTTTTGCAATCCACTGAAAATCTGTCCCATTTCTCTTCTATAAAATCACGGTCCCCACACCACTGAACGGGTTGGGAGACAAAACTCATAATCAGTTCAAATCAAAGGATGCTCTGGGATGTTAAGATGGACTCTTCTGGGCCTGTGTGTGGTGTGGCTTGTGTAGGTCCATCTCCTGTCCCTTCCCTGCAGGGGGGATGAAGCATGTGCCAGCTTCCAGCACTGCTCTCCACCAGCTTTATTGTATGGAAAATACATTGAACAATTCATACCAACAAGTGTCCACAAACCAACAACCTGCAGCCACACCTCATTAATCCTGCTTTCCTATAACAGAGTACATATTAAACCATCTGACCCCCAAATATACCACAAAAGCACTTTTCAAGGGCACCTCGGGCATCTTGAGCAGCCACTGTGGCATCGCCCCGGTGCTCCACACATCAGTACTGGTGCCATGCGATGCTCAGCAGCAGCCACTGGGCTCAGGTGTGTGTCTGACCAAGGGTCTCTATTCCTGCACCAGTTAAACATTCACCACTGCCATATCCTGCTGTGCTTTGCACCCATGGCATTGCTGATGCCTTGGTGGGAAGGGTTAACACCCCCCAGGCTGGGGCAGGGATTCCAAGCATCACTGTTCTCTTCCCTGCCCTCCAGTTTAGCATCTCCTCCTTCCAGGACTTCCCCACCGGGGGCCTCCTTTGTGCTTCCTCCCATTGAGCCCAACCCCAGCTAAATGTTTTCCCTTCCAAGATATTCCCTGCATTAAGCTGAACCAGCCCAAATTGTCTCACCTTCCCCCTCCCTCTCTGATAAATGCTCCCTCTGCAGTTAATGGAACCTCCCCGCACGTCCTTCATTTGTCAAAGATCGCAGCCTTTTACAGCGGGTCATTATTTCACCAGGAATTGGAACAGAAATATTTCCAGTGCACACCAAGCGATCCCTCTCGCTTCCCCACCCACCACATTAGCCTCTGAATACTCTCATTATACCATTACTAATTAGAAATTCTCTCAAATTGGCGGCTGCATTAAAAAAAAGACAGTGTGCTGAGCATATGGCATAATATCCTATTAATGAACACTCTAAATTCAAACTCAGGTCAGCTGCTCATTTCTTGCTCCTGACACCCAGGCAAGGGGGGGGAAAGCAAGCTGCTTTTTTTTTTTCCTCCCCTTTTCCTTCAAAAATGCATAATAGTCAATAGGAGGGGTGCAGCCATGCCTTAGGCCAATGCTTTGTTGTATTTGGCTGGTTTTTAGGGGGTTATTATTGTAAAAAACCATAATAACAAATGCATATGTATATATTATATACATATATAGGTTCATAAACCCATAGTGGAAGCTAATTGCTGGCCAGTGCTCATCTTGCATGTTGTGATGTCCCCTTCTTCATACAGAACAGCAAAACAGGCCACATGCGCCCCGAGAATAACTTCTATCACATCGCAAGCAAGGCGAATGTCCTTGGAGGCTGTGTATGGTCCTGCCAGCATCGGTGCAGAGATGGGGTGAGGAGAGGAACTGCAGCAAACACACTTTATTTTCCTTCCTTTTAGTTAACTAACTGGGCTAATTGCACCAGACACGCGCCGTGTGAGTGACTTTTTGGGTTGACCTCACCTTGTCCCTCATTGGCAGAGGCAGAACCAGGGTATGAGATGGCTCCTCGGCATCAGCTGTAGGGCTCCTGGGGGGGTCATTGCAGCAAGGAGCTTCAGTGGGGCTGGGGATTGCCCGGGGACCTCAGCATCAGGGATAGGGCACCCACAGCCGCTGCATCCGCATGGTCCTGCTGACGTCCAGGGAGCGCGTGAGCCCGGCTGCTCGCTGTGAATTGCTCTAGTTGCATTTCTTAGGCTTGATGGACATCTGCCAGCGAGTGGGGAGGGCTGGCTGTGGGTATCCATGTGCTTCTGGAGATGGGCCTTGCCGAGGAGTATGTTATTAATGAGGGGGTTTAATACCGTTCTGCAGTACAGTAAAACAGCAAGTTCTCGTGCCTTCCTCTTCTCTGGGCAGGCGAGCTGTCAGGGCTTTAGGCCTCATCAGTCTTGTTGTCACCGAGGTTTATAAAACCACCAAATGATATTATGTCAGCTGATTCTTTAATGGGATAATCATTAGCCAAGACCTGAGTAAGGTTTTTTTCTTGCCATCACTAATTTCACCTCAAGGTGAACGCAGAGGCAGAGCCCTCCGGTGCCGTGTTTGCTGTGATGTATGTACTCGCTCCGTGCCATTGCGCCAATTCCCGCTCCTCCTTCTGGGATGCGCCCTCAGTCCCTGGATAGCGGTTGTCACAGCGGGATATGTCACAGGATGAAGGTTGTGACTGTTGTCCCTTGCAAAGAGACTTCAGTGGGTGTCACAGGGCTTCTGACTCCAGCTTGGAATTCACCTTATCCCATGGTTGTCCGTGCACCCTCCGTTTAACCAGAGCATCAGCAGCAAGGGATGCAGGAGGGCAGTGTGACCTTCCAGTTAAAATTGAAGAAGTTTTGGCTTTGCAACAAAGTGAAACTTTTTGGTTCTAAACAAATATTTTGCCTCATCAAGAATCCAATTTTCTGTCAAAACAGTTTTCATTAAATATTTCCAAGCAGCCCCGGGTTAGTATTGATTTAAACTGCTACAAGAAAGAGAAGAATGAGGCTTTGTCTCCACAAAGATCGTGTTTGCCCACCAATTAATGTTACAGTAGAAGTGAGTAAGTGCTGCCGCCTCCAAAGGGGGCTTGTTTAATGAAAACACACTGTAATTACCCTTGATAGCTGGCATAGGCTGGTGTCACAGCCAGACACAGGTCAGGATCCTGGGCACTGAGCACTAGGAGCAGGGCCAGGAGGTTTGTGGAGCTGCTGGGATGGGCTGCAAGGAAGGGGACCTGTGGAAAGACTTGTCCTTTATGCTCATGTTGCCTGCTTGGTTTTCCAAGTGTGCATGGGCTATCACAACTCATGCTTACTGTCTCCTTGCTGTTGCTGTGCTTTTGAGTTCTCCATTCTGTGGGACATCATTTGGAATGGGAAACGTATGGCTCATGGCCATAAGACAGGCACCAGGGCTGGATGGCCCTCAGTAATCATGATGCTCCAGTCCTGGCCCCGTGAGCTGGGACATCGCATATCAACAGCTTATTGACTTGCTGTGCTGCTTGTTATGGGGGAACTGGGACAGGATGGATGATGGGTGTTGGGGTCATTCAAGCTGGGGAGGGCAAAGGGGCTGGAGGAGGTTGAGGAGAGCAGAGGAGGATCTGGAGCTGGATTTGTCCCTTCCAGCCAAGTCAGTCTCGTGTTCTGAGGGTTAAAGCAGAGATGAGCGCTGTGCAGCCCAGGAAGAGTTGAGGTTTTATTTTATTGGCACCGGGGTCATTCCTGATTTAATTATGTAAAAATTAATGTGAACGTCTTCCTTGGTACGTATAGGCCATCCATGGAAATTGAATTGGGTGAAATGCTGGTTAAACTAATCACTTGCGAGTCATTATGATGGCTAAGCACAGGGATGTTGTAATCTGTTGGGACTTCTCAAAGACCTGATTGAAGACCGAGTTTAAGACCCACAGGTTTAATCAGAGGGGATCAATGGTGTTGCACTGTGATTTTTCCTGTCAGCAAGGGGCTCCGAACCGTTTCTTCCATCCCACAGATCTGAAGGGCTTCTTGTGCGCTTCCCAAACCCTTCCTGACCCAGCAGCTATGGGTGGAGAGCTGCAATAGACGTTGGGGTAGTGATCAGCTCCTTGGTTTCACTAGCCAGAAAAGCCAACACTGAAGCATGGCACAAGATACTCAGATTTTATATCCCAACAGGATCTATGGATTATCTAATCTGTCTTTAAGTATCACAATTTCCTTGTTGTGTTGTATTTTCAGACCAGCAGCCTCTATTGCACCCCAGGATTCATGCTAGATAGGCAACCTCAGCTCAAATAAGAGATAGTGAGAGGTGAGAATCCATCCTTCTCCTAGTGCATTGCTCACATGCTTTGCTGATTACACTGCCCATAACCTACACCTCCGCTCTATGAATTTGCCCAGTGTGGGCTCCTGCTATAGGTTTGTGCCATGAGCTTCTCTGCTGCAGGAAAGAGCTCTCAGGATCAGTATTTTCCCTTGTGAAGCTGAGTTATGTCTGAAGGGCCAAGCTGCTTGTTTCCTTCTGAAAGGAAGGGTCTGTGATTTAATCACTTAAATATAGATTTGGGAGCCTTATATTAGCCCACCTTCCCCTGTTATTATTACACATGTGATATGTGTAAATGTATACATGCACACTGTGTGCATACACCTGCGTGTGCAGCTTCAGTGCAGGCAGGGCTTGTCTGAGCCCTGCAGGGGCAAGGCTCTGGTCCTGGGGCTCCTCCTCTGGGGCTCTATGGAGGAGCCTGGCCAGGGGTGCAAGCACCCAAGTGGGGGTCTTGCAGGGTCTCTTGGGACCTTGCTCCTGCGGTCATCACCCTTCTGCAATCTGGGTGTTGGATTGCTTTGTATACATTTTAAAGGAATGAAACCCTCAAATCAGTGCAGGAACAGCTTGCAGAGCATTTTACCTATCTACTAATTCTAATGACCACCTTTGTAGGTAGCTGGAGGGTGCTGTTCCAGAGCTGCTTCCCAGGCTCTGGCAGGAGGCAGCTCATGTCCATAGCAAATCAAGATGCTTGTTGTAATGTTCCCAAAAATGTAATTTGATTTGCCTTTGTCAACAGAATCGGTGGCAGCATCCCCTGCCTGAATAAATATCCCTGCAGGGTAGCACATGCTTTGTAAATAATTTTCATTGTAAGCCCCTCTTCCTGGCAGGGTGGAGAGCTGAGAACATTCATCAAGTCCCACATTAAGAAAATAATTCTCTTGTACCTAATTTGTGCAATAAATGAAGTCCACAGATTTCTGCTGCTGCAGCAAGGAAACATAAAGAGCTGAGACTGGGGAGGGATTTGACATTGGGTCTCTTTTCGATGGCCATCACCTCCCCATGAGTCTGGTGATGTGAGCACATCATCTTGTAGGCAGGGGGATGAGATGCTCCTTTGCAGTGCACCCCAGAAATCGAGTCTCTCATCCCTGGCCTGGAACTGAACATCTTGGGTGATGCAAAGGCTGGGCAAAGCCTTACCCAGCTGCAAGGGCTCTTTGGCCAGGCCTGACCTCTCCTGCCAGGCATAAAGTAAAGGTTATTTTTCATGTGACAAACTTGGGGGTATTCACTTGCTTGCAGCCTGTGTAACTGGGTGCAGAAGGGCTTTGAGCCCAACCCCAGCCAAGGCCTCAGTTGCCTCTGGCTCAAGCTCTGGGAGCTGCACCCTGTGCTCTGCACCTTCAGGAGTCACCTTCAGTGCTCCTGCCCCTCGGGCTCTGCTCCCAAGCAGCACGGAATGGGCACATGATGAACCTATAGGACAGGGCTCAGTGGTTGGGAAGGAAACACGGAGGACATGGAAGAGTTTTGCCATCTGATTAGCCACACTTTGGGTGACCAGAGTGTTAAATCCCTACTTCTGGACCCCTTGTCTCAGCAGGGAACTGGAGCACAGGTCTGTCAAGCCGGGAGAATACCAAGATGGGAGGACAGCTTTGGTTTTCCCTTGTAGAAATGTAAATCTGTTATTTATATATGTTTTATGGATGGCATGTTCCTATCCCCAGGCATTTTGCATTGGAATTCAACTCATTGCAAGCCTATTACATGTTCACTAACTATAAACCATCTGATTTATATTCATTAACCAGTAGTAGACAGCAGCAGTGGCATAACTGTAGCAGTGGACATGCCTCAGTCGACGGGTGAACTAAATTCCAGTTAATTAAGGTGCTGTAATTGTTGTCCAGTACAAGTGTCTTCAGGGCATTCGCTTTGTAACTCATTTTTCACCCCAACCTTCCCTGCATACTTGGTTGCTGCTCTGCAACTTTGCTCAAGCCATAAATTAGAAGGAAATCAGCTCTCCTGCTTTCCTGGTAGGAGAAGGCCCATTTTCTGCTTCGCGCCAAGGACAGCCGTGGGTTAATGGTTAGCAAAGTGCAGAGAAAGCAGGAGAAGGATCATAATGCCCAAAACAGAATGGGAACCCCCGCTCTACCTTGGCTTGCCTTCACTGGAGGCTTTTGCTCAGAGATGGCAGGAGGTGCTCACAAGATTGAGCTTTGCCAGCACAGCTTCAAGCACAGCCTGGTTCAGAGGAGACCTGGTGCAGAGCCTCAGATGGGTTAACTCTGGTTACTAAGAAATTGAGTGTGCAAACAGCAAAAGTCAGCTCTCAGCTTTCTGGTCTGAAGCATTCCCATAATGTCGGAATCATGGACCAGATTTGACTGTGGTGGTTCTTTCCCCATGAAACCTGAGGAGATCAATCATGGAATGGTTTGGGTTGGAAGGGAACTTAAAGCTCATCCAGTTTCAACCCCCTGCCAGGACCAGGGACACCCACCTTGTAGAATCATAGAATAGTTCGTGTTGGAAAGGACCTTAAGATCATCCTGTTCCAACCCCCCTGCCATAAGCAGGGACGCCTCACACTAAACCATGGCACCCAAGGCTTCATCCAAGCTGGCAGGTGAGATGTCCAGAGTGAGCAGGGATGGAGAAACCCCTTTTCTGAGAGCCCTGAGTGCCCACAGTGCATGTCTGTGGGGTCCATTCTCATTGTCCTCTCTCTAAGAAGGGGTTAGACTCTGTGCCTGCTTCAGGCAAGCAGGTCTGGGGGTGCCACTGTGGGGGCCTGCAGGGCCGGGGCTGTCTAATGGGCCCAAAGTGAGTGGTTGGTAATGAGGAGCTGAGGAGCGATCAGTGTGAGGGAAATAGAGACCCTGCTGCTCCGGAGCCTGTGCACACCAACCACAGGGCAGTAATTAGGTGGGAAGCTGGATGTGGAACTGAAACAGTAATTATGAGGAGCTGCGAGATGCTGCCGCACCGCAGCCTTCCCTTCCTCCTCTGCTGCTGCCTTTTCCCCCCTGTTCTTTACTCTCTTTGGATTAATTGCTGCTTTGTTTTGTTTCCCCCAAAGTTCCAGTTCGGAGAGGAGCCTTGTGCAAAGGGACATTTCCTCCCCTCCCTTTTGCACCAGGTTAGAAGCCAAATGGAAAGTGGTTTCTTATACTTGATGTGAAAATTAGCCTGGGGCAGCTTAGAAGGGGACCAGCCCTGAGGCTGTAGGGGAGGGCAGCTCACACGGGTGGAATGAGCACTGAACAGGACGTTTTCCCTTTGCTTTGTGGAAACAGAGCGAAAATTCCCCTTTGCTGTCGGTTTGGGCTGCCTGGGGTTGGCTGTGTTAAAGGTATCTCCCTGAGTGATGCTGCTCAGGGAGCGTCACTTTGAAATGGCGTTGGACTGGGGTTTGATGCGCAGTATTTGCATGTATGTTTTAGGGGTGTAACCTGAACGAGGGGCCTGATTTCCACATGTGCTTCAGTAATGGAACAAAAGCCAAACCTCCCCTGTATGCTTTCAATTTAGCACGTGTTAAAGATGAGACAGCTTTGCCTGCAGTGGCTTTTTGAACTGTCCTGTGCATGAGTAAAGCCTTCCCCTGTGTGGCTGCAGTGAACGCCTGCAGACACCTCTGTAACGTGTGAAGAGGGCACTGGAGCTTCTCTTTGTCTGCTCAAGTTGCCTATTGATCTGACAGCTCCTTTCCAGACCTGCCTAGCAGCAGACATATGCCAGTCTCTCTGATAGTTCATGTTCACTTATTAATATAAAGATTCAACTTCACATTTGCTGGAGTAAACCTTGCATGATGCCTCTGACAGTAATTCAGTTGTAGGCTCGATCAGATGCTGGATCTCCAGGCCATGGCTATCCTGCTAGCCTTTTCCAATTTTTCACTACACCAGTCATGAATAAATCACCAAATCACATCAGATTGCTGAAAATGGAAATACCAGAGATAGGCACCAGTTCAGTAGTCAAAGAGCATCACCTTCCCGCAGCGAGCACGCGTGCTCTGTGCTCCCTTGTCTGCTCATCGCATCCTGTCCCATCATGCAGAGGCCCCAGAACCCTGTGAACCACCAGCCTGCATCCTGCACATCCTCTGTGTTTGAATGCAGATCCCACCGCCTGTGGACTCTGGGCAGGGAGAGGCAATTTCTGTTCACCAGACACGTTGCCAGATGAGCCATCAGTAGTTCCCAGATGCTCGGAGAGCAGGGTTTGCCCTCTCATGCGTGCTGCAGACAAGCACTGCTCATTTTCAGTACTCAGTAGCAGAAAAAGCAACAAAATAGTTGGGTTTTCCAAGCTTTTCCCCTGCTCTCAGTGAATGCATTTTACAGAGGCTCTGGTCTCACAGGATGTGTGACCACAGCATCCCTGGGCGGGTGGATTGCAGCTCAAAGCCTTAGGTCTATCTGTTTGATTCCTTCTGGTCCTCTTTTGTAATACTTGTATTTTCTCTGTTGCAATCCAGGAGCTTTTCTGCTGGAAACAGAGCAGGGGGAGATGGGGGATGCTGGGGCAGTGCTGAGCGCCATCTGTACCTCTTCATCCTGGGATGGGAGTCCCAGATAGCACAGGCTGGGTCTGGGCACATGGAGCACCCTGCTCATGGGCTTCCATGCAAGTCCCAACCACCACCATTTAGTTACCTACCTGATGCTCCATCACTCCCGAGTAGATTAACCTCTAACCCTTCTCTTTGGGCCCACACAAGGGACTCTAAAAGGCTGAATGGTCTCCTTTGAAACCTGACTCTAAGGGGGAAATCTTGGTTATGGCCTTGCCACCGACGTGGGTAGGGCTGGGGTCTTCTCACCCTCATCTACCCATGTTGGTGCCTCTCGCATGCAGCTGAACTCCTCCAGCATTGTCCTGTGAGAACTACAGACAAAAGGAGCTGCAAACTTGGATTATTTAAATCACTTTAGGTCAGAAAATCAGCTAGAACGTCACAAAAATGAAGCCTAACTCACCCGTCCTGAAAGAACTCCATTTCTTTGCAATTAGCCCCCTTAATTCCGACATCAGTTCTGTTTGTGGAGGGTTTGTCTCGTTGCTAATCTTGGGGTTTTATCTGTGGTGTTATAGTCAACCCCCTGCTAATAAAACGTCAGCTTACCAAACAAATGAGTATCCCTCCTATTGCAGCAAAGCACTGAAATCAAACCTGCCAGGAGAGGCAACCGAAAATTTCCATCATGCTCTTCTTACCCGAACTCAAAAGTAGAGTATTATTAGAGATTTCATTAGGATGGAGCAGATTGGTAATGAAATTACATTCCAGCTTTCTACAAACCCAGTGTATTAAGGAGGTTTGATCAATGATGTTCACACAATTAATTTTGTCTGATTGCTGGGGATTACTCTATCGACAGTCACATTTCACACTTGTGGGGTTTCTTGTTTCCACAGTGAATTCTCCACCATGTCAGATCACCCGATGGTGAAGCAGGTTTGAAACCCCAGCTCTCAAAGCAGCTTCCAGTGGACCATGACAGGAATCAAGGTAGGGATGTCATCGCTGTTAATTGCGTTTATTATGGTGTTACTTATGGATAGCCAACCTCAGGAACCCTGAGCGGTGTCCAGTAGCAAGCAGAAATGGATGGGGACAATGTTAATGCTCTCCTTGAGCAGCCTGGAGACTCTGGTTGGTCTGATTTGCCATGCCTTGGTTCTGGAGGCACTCAGTGTCTGTATCATGGTGTCTTCCTGAAGATGTGTGTCTCTGAGCTGTGGTTACCAACTGGTGCTGCTCTGCCAGCGTGGGCAGTGTCAGGTACCAGGCACTGGTTTGTTGGGTGCAGACCAAGGTTGGGCTCTGGCACCACTGCTGGGAGGAGTGCAGAGCTGTTTGCTTGGCAGTCAAATGTCTCAGTTTGGTCTCAGTGCTGGTGTTGCACAGCTGGCAGCACATCTGGAGGCAGCACTGAGGCAGGAAGGAGAAGGGGAGGGCAGCGTCTCCATAAATCACAGTGAGCTCTGCTGATGGTTCTTTACCATCTGTAGGCACCCAGGTTGTTCTGAGTAGCAACGAACTGATTCTTTGAGGCTTTACTGTGTTATCCTTGTCCGTGGTTGTTTGGGGATGTTTGTGGACCCTTTGTGTTATCCTTTGATGCATCACGAGTGATCAGATGACTTTTATATAAGAAAAGGAAGTCTGTGATATCATGGAGGCAGAGTGAGCTCTCTATTTATTGTTGCTGAGATTTTCAAAACTATTTAAGGAATTTTAAAGCAAATTCCAGGAGCATGGAATATCCTCCAGGAATCTTGACTGTTCCCTTTCAGTCTTTATTGAGCTCTTGCTCTTCTTCGTGTCATTGTGGATGTCCTGCAAAGGATGGGAGGTATGGCTGTGGTGGGTGAGGGCTGATGTGGCATTGCTTGGCTGGTCTCCAGCAGTGGAGCAGGAGGAGCTTTCCCCACCCTGACATCATCCTGTGCAGCTTCCTTCCTCTTACACCAGAGAGTGTAACGAACAGCAGTAAATGGCAATAGGTGTTACCTGCTCTGCACCTGTTTCTAGGTGAGATCTGGGTCCACAATGTGCGTAGAGTGCCTGCAGTGCCAGAGAGCCTAGCAGGGCCTCCCAGCTCATGGGGTTTTACATGACTTCCAGTGCAAAGGTAGGAGAGAAAGAGACACTTGATCTCAGAGGGTAAAATGTTCCCATTACACCATTCAGATTCATTTTAAAAACCATTTTTAAACCTTAAGTTAAGAAAAATACCTAGAATTAAGTGCTTATAAAAGCTACAAAACCTGAATAATACTATTATTAGGGCTTAAAATGAGCTTTTTTCCCCCCTCTTTTTTACTTGCATTGATCTACTGATGGATTAGCTGGGAATCAGCAGCAAGTGAGCTGTGAAGTTCCTTTTTTCCTCCCCAAGAATTATGCATTTGTTAACATTTAAGTTGCAAAGGGGCTGGTTCCATGGGTCGGGTCTCTGTGTCTCAGAAATGCCCCTGGATTCCAGCTGCTCCGGCTGATTTTACCTGCAGGACTCCTTGGAAAGCTTCAGTGATTCAAGACCAGAAAAGGAAACCCCTTTTTCTTTTCCTAGGCATAACCTTTACCATATTTTAGGTACTCTCTGCTGAGTACCCAGGTGTATGTTTTCAGTGCCAAGGAAAGGGGGAGATGTGCCACTGCAGGGAGTACACAGGAGGGGAGTGGAAGAGCAGGACACACCATGCTCCCATCCCAGCCTCTGGATCCTGTCTTCTCTATCTACAGACAGCAAAGATACCAGGATCTAATTTTTCGAGATGAGACATCTCATCTGTCAGAAGCTGAGGGAATTACAATAAGAGTAAGCTTTTTTTTTTCCCCTCTCTCTTAAAACAGCCCAAAGTTTTTATCAAGATGCCATTTATCAGCAGCGCTACCAGCCGCTAGCAGTAGGCATCCTGCCAATCATTTTATGGAAATAGGGAAGGACTTTAATGTTTGGATGCCCATCTGAATCGACTCTTGTTCATGTCAGCAGATCTGATGTGAAAGCAAAGGTGCCCCTACTGCAGTCTAGTTACCATCAAACCTGTAAGTGTCAGCAATTTCAAGGCAAGGAACACAATGCTGATGGTGGGCAATGTCACTGGTTTAACCTATCTCAAAGACATTAGCTCCTGCAGTGTGTTCCTGCTCCGTGGCTCTCAAGGATTAGTTATGCCCGAAGTGCCCCTGCTTGCTTAATCTCAGCAAATAATTCCGGAGGTACCTGTTTATTCCTATCTTCCTCTCGTAACAAGTTCCTCTGTTCATCTCCGCTGGTTGCAAATGTGGCCAACAGCTATTTGGTGTGGGCCTGAAACTCTGGGATCTCTCATGCTGCTTTAAAGCAATGTGTTGACAGCAGTTACCATCCTGCAGCCCTGGCTCCCGGGGCAAACTCCACATGGATCTGCTATCTGAGAGCAAAACCCTTTGGGATGAAGCAGCCTTAAGAGCCAGGGGTGAACTGACACAGCTCAAACTGGAGGCACTGTGCCCAAACCACTGGCTGTGGTGGTACACAGGGGCTCTGGCGCAGTGGGACCGATCCTAACTACAGGGTAGGAGTGATGCTGTTGTGTCATGAGCACATGTATGCTAGCAGGCTCTGTGGGTTGTTTTCCCAGAGCAGATTTCAGCACTTCCCAAGACAGCCTAAACTCTTCTGGGCCCTGCCTGTCCTGACTGAGGCATAATTGAATATAGAGGGACCAGGATCATTAATCTCCAGGGCTGTAGGATGGGTGTTTCAGCTGAGCAGCTTCCCCAGTGGGATCAAAGTGCAGAGCTGAGCTCTTGGCTGCATCCCGCATCCCTTTCCCACCTTTGTCTGCCCCTCACAGTGTCTGGTTTCGGGTAGGGAGTCATGCTGGGCTCCAACCTGGAGGCCTGGCTCTGTTGGAGCCAGGAGTTTAATTCCCAGGGTCTCTGCTTGGAGAACCTGGGGGGGGGAAAGTTGCTGCAGTGCCTGGAGACAATGCATGTGCCTGAAGCCAAGGCTGTACTGTGGTGTGGAGAGGTTTCAGTATGTGCCTAAACCTGGGATGTGCTCCTGTTAGAGGGGTGAGGTCTGGCTGAACAGAGATGTGCCATGGAAATACAGGTGCAAATTCACTGGGAGGTTTCTGTGTGTCCTGGCACACAGAAACACCCAGATCCCCTGTCCCTGTGCCTCCTTCCCTCTGTGTCCTCTGTTGCCCGTGTCCCTTCAGGCTGTGCATGATTTGGAGCAGGGATGTCTGGCAGTGCCTAACACCCTCCTGCCCTGCCCTCAGCAGTTTGTTCTCCTGATGCTTTCCACAGCCACCTCTGGGATGCAGAAGGCTGAGCCAGGGGTAGGGCTGTGCCTTCCCGACACCGTCCCTCTGCTCCACAGGCATCTCCATCCCCTCCCTGCCCTCCATTTGCATAGCATTTCCATGAAGGTCGGGGTGTTTTTGGAGGTGACCCCAAGGGATGCTGGAGGCAGGAGGAGGGTAGAGGCATGACCAGCCTCGCGCAGGCACTGCCGGCACCGCTGCCGCTGTTGACACTAGAAGTGATTAACATGGGTAGGACAGTGAGAGGGAAATAAATAACATCCTAATCTCTGGCACCATCATTCCTTTGATGAGAACAAAAAATATGAAGACTGAAAGATCAAAATAACTGTATTAGAGCATGAAAAGGGAAATGCTCTTTTAACCACCGCTGTTCAGATATATCTCCTCAGATCTGACATGCTGTAATATATTTGTAACACAGATATATATTAGGGGGTAAAGCTGGTGATTAATTTGCTTTACCTTTTCAGAGCATATACATAAAACCCTACATTAGCAGAATTAGCATTTTACCTGTCTTTGAAGATCTTGGCTTTGAAACGTATGAAGTCATGTTGATTTTATGTCTCTCAGAAGAATAAGAGTTGTTTTTTTACATGGAGCCTCCCCCCAGCCCTCCTCCTCCTTGGTTCCTGTGCGTGGTGCAGGCAGAGATGCTCTGGGTTTTGTCTCTAATTACTGCATCAGTACCCTCCGGGGCATTGCTTTAGCTGCTGCCCATATTCACCCCTCTTGACTCATAATTGCTGTTGAAGCTTCTGAGACTAGAGATCAAAGTATTCATGGCATTCATGTTTCTGTCAAAGGTCTTATCGTCAAAGCACCAACTATGTTGAGAGAGATGTCTCCTTTTCTCAAGAGAAACAGACAAACTTGGCTTTGCCTGGCTTTTTTTCTCCTCACTGCATGGAAATGCAGGTACACGAAGGCAGCAAGGGGCTGCCCAGGCTCCTTCTGGCCATCCTGTACGCATGGCATCGAGTTATTGATCACAAGGAGCGTTGTCCCGACCAAAACTGCTGTTCCAAATGTTTGTCTTTGAGCAGCACCATCCTCCCTGTCGGGACACAGAAGGATGCTAGAGCTGGCAGTGTCTCTTGCTGTTTGCTGCCTGTGTTTTACTTGGCTTCCCAGGCTGGTTGGCTGCTGGGTCAGGCCCTCACAGCTCAGACACAGCCATCCTCTTCCTAGTTTTCCTCTGGATACCTGCTCCTGCTCTATGGACAGACTGAGAGCTCACCTGGACCAGGCTCCCTGGCTGTGTGTCCTTTTGTGGAGACATTTTGCCTTCAATCAAAGCATTAGATGGTAAAAATTATCTCTGTTGTTTCTGGTTTTTAATGTAATCTAGATTTGGATTCAGGCAACTTAGCAGAAATGTTCAGCTGCCTTTGTGATGTTTTCCTTTGGGAAGGAGCCGTGCAGTTAAGGCCTGCGTGGATTCCTAGCAAGGTGCTGGGTGAGGGCTGGCAGTGATGCTCAGTGGCTCAAGCACAGGGATGTGACTGGGCAGCACACACCAGCCCATGGGTTTCCCCTGTGGATACTCACACTCCTCTCTGTAGTGCCCTGTAAAATGCTTCCTCACTGCCCATAGATCCTCTTGGAGCAGCGTGCACTAACGCTGCTCGTGCATGCGGGCTCACACCCAGCCCTGCTCTCTCCCTGGGTGCGTGGATAAACAGACAAAGCAGGAAGGGCAAACAGGGCTGCCTTGTCAGGAAGGTTTCTTTATCCAGGGCTGTTGTTTTGACTTCCATTCCTGGAATAATCACAGGCCAGCTCCATCCGCCTCCCCACTTGCTTTCCTACCCTGGATGGGTGCGTTCAGTTGCTCTGTGGTTGTCTTTGCCCTGCATTAGTTTCTCATTGAGAGCTGGGAGATGGAGTTGTTTAAACTCCTTATGCTTTTATTGTGCTTTCTGGGGATGTGAATAAGTGCAAATGTCTTTTCCAGCCTTGAGAAATGCAGGCGTGTCGTGTCCAATGGACCAAGGCTCCGCAGTGCTTCTGTGCTCTACAGCACTGCATGTTATCTTGTGTGGTTTTATGCTCTTCAGTATTAAGTGATTCCTGGTTGAAGACCGTCACTTTGTGCCTTCCATGCACTGATCCCAGAGGCATTTTAGGGAAGAGGGATTGCTTATATGTCATGGAAAGTCCTTTTCTCTAGAAAATCACAGCAACCGCTTGAGCTCAGAATATACCGAGCACATTCAAAGGGCCATGTGGGGGCTGAGGGTTAAACATTGCCCTGGCACAAGCAGGTTTAGAGCCTTTTCCACATCCCATGTGGAAGGATGCAGGTGAACCTCAGCCCTGCGGAGGTGCAGGTGGCGGAGCTGAGCCGGGTGCCTGCAGGAGATGCCTCCAGCACATAGGCAGCAGCAGAGCATCACCCGCTCCCTGCCCATGCAGCACCTTGTGATGAGTTTCCTTCTCCAGTCCTCAGAATTGGGAGCAGGGAAAGAACTTTATAAAATTCTCCACGACCAGTGGAGCGGAACCTATTTTCCCTCACAATGCAATTAACAGCACCAACATTTACAAAATATGATTACAAGCACTTTGGTTAAGTAGAGGAAAGTATATTAGATAGCAGCGAGGGGTTGATCTTAATGTGCATTTTTTCGAGAGACTTGCATTTTCTTTGTGCAAATAAAGAGGCCCTAAATTCTCCATAGGCACTAAAATCAATGCAGTGGAACCATGATAACAAACACAGGCTCCACTTTTTGCTACATCCCCCAATTAATTAAGCCTTTCACGGGCATGTAATTAGGAACATTAGCAAGTCATAAAATTGCCGTGAGTCTCTAAATTATGTGCTGGCCCTCAGCAATTTGTTTTTAATTCCTTTTGAAGACAATGGCACTGCGGGGTCCCATAGATCTTCATAGCAGCCTACTGTTTACTTCTTTATGGCTCTATGAAGATCTAACTGTTTTCTACTGCTCCCAGATGCACCCACGCTATTTTCCTGCGCGGTTTCATTACCTGAGTTCGATTTAAAGGGAAACGGCAGCGACGTGGCCCAGGACCGCCCCGCCGGAGCCGGGAGCGGAGCCGGGATGCTCGCCTGGAGCCCGGGATGCTCATGAGCCACCACCACAATTTATGCACTCGGATGGAGGCTCGTGCAGAGCCAGGGAGAGGGAGAAATAAATAAATAAGTGAAGAAAGGGCTGGGAGCCGTTTTGCAGGGAAGGTTTATTTCCCTGTTATTGTGATTTACTCCTCCTTGATGGGAGCGTCTCTTCCCGAGCCCGGGCGCAGGCAAACATTTGTACGCTCGCAGGGTCAAGAACAACAGAAAGAAGTAAAGAGTGGAAGCAAATTGGTTTCCTCTTCCAAAATGTCCTGGGTCGTTTACAGCTGAAGGGTCATCACGATAATGCCTGGACACGTGTTTTAATAGTGGGATTGTATCCTGATGGATACATGTAGGCAGCTGACTATGTTTTAATGGATTTAGGGGTTTAATGCATCATCTGCTGCATGGTAGAAGGAGATGCTGAGCTGCCCAGCAGCATGTGGCTGGCACTCGTGCCCAGCTCTGGGCCTATCCCAGTGTTAACACTGGCATCCCAGTATTCACTGTACGGGTGCTGCTTTCCACCCATGGCTCACCACGCTTCCTTGTTCCCTGAGCACTGGGATCTGAGTCAGTTAATGCTGTTGAATTGCAAACCAGGTTTAGTGATAATAATAAGCAGAGGCTGTAATATAAAAGGTGGATTCTGACTTGTCTCCTAGGCCGGCACGGGGGAGGGATGCAGGGTGCAGTGCAGTGTGATGCACTGCTCCATCACGCAGCTAGGTTACATGGCAGACAACATCTGATGCATTTAATACCAGCCAGAGCTAAAAGTCGGCTTTGGTGAGCTGCACAGCTCAGAACTGCAGCACAGGGCCAGGGCAGGGGCTTGTGGCCATCCCCACCCCAGGGCTCCCAGCTGCCTTTTGCACTGCCCTTCCTCCCTTCAAGCATCCAGGCACTCCCCTTCCTTTCATGCAGTAGCAAAACCTCTCATGCTAATGTCTTTCTTAATGCAAAGTCGAGAACGTGTTATTGCTGGACCAGGGGATGTGTCAAAAAGCAGCAACCCAGAAGGAAAACCATCCCAGAATACTTCACTACCACTCTCACTGCCTGATTAAGCTTTATTTTGGGGCTGAAAGAAATACCAAGCCGAGCATATCATAACACTGTGCCTCTTGGAGTAAAGCACCAGCCACTGGTCAGAGGAAGTATGCATGGGTTTATCAGTTGACAGCAAGAGAGAAAAAGGGGGGAGCATTTGCAGTGTGGTGCACCAGGATAGATAGGAACAAGATGATGCTTAAAGGATGCCTGAGCTCCCCTTTAAACATCCATTTGAATTGCAGTGGAATACTGATTGCCACATCCTGCTGGGGCAAAGAGAGCCAAGCTCTTCCCAAAGCCAAGCCAGGTCTGGAGGAGCGGGAGCAGCAAACGGCGGCCACATGCTCCATAGGTGGGTTGGGATTTGCTTCTGATCCACTGGCTTGTGAGCTGCTCTGTGCCATGTACTAAAATTTCTGCTTCCAAGGTGAAGTGTTTGCTGTGTCCCTGGGGATGCGTGGGTTTGTGAGTTTACTCTGAAGAGGGCAGACGGTGTGCATGAAGGGCCAGTGAACAGAGTACCCCCAAAGCCAGGCTGAGGGACCGGTCTTATGGCCAAGATACAGGTTTTCAGGTGAGGCTGGCCCCTGGCTTTTACGCCTGTGCCTTGTATGTGTGTGCCCTCAGGATTTACATGGTAGCGATGCAATGCCCTGCTCGGCCTACATCCACAGTGCACCCCATCCTCCTCCCAGCAGCAGAGTTGTGCTGCATGGCCCAGGAGGAGCGGGGCTGTGCTTGGTGCACATCTGCTTTGCTTTATCTGCCCTCGTTTCCATCAGGGAGATGGTATCAGTGGCGAGGGACCTGCCTGCTCTCCGCTGAGCAGGGCACGGGGCAGATACCATCTCTGCTCAGTGATATACTGCTGTGACACCACAGATGTATCGGAGCCTGCTGGGAGGGAGAGCTCTCTGCTTTTGTTAGGAAAAGCCTGGCTGGCCAAGAAACATGTGCAGAGCTCCAGCTGCAGCCCTGTGCCGGAGATACATGGGAGGGATGTGCTTTTAAACCAAGGTTTTTGTCTTATTACAAGCATGGGTCTCCTTTTAATAAGGATGAGCAATGCAACTGCTAGTTTTCACGGTCCTCTGTAAAGTTTGACAGTGTTTATAAGGTGTTGATGCTCCCAGCCAAGTCATTGAATGCCCAGGGCACAGGCAGCCTTTGCTCCTGCTCTTGGGAAAGGTCCTGGGGATGTACTGGCACAGATGGGCTCCCATTGTACCCATGGGGAGCGGGTGTCTGGCTGCAGAGGGCAGGGGCCCACCTCTGAGCAAGGGCCATAGAATTGTCTCTAGTGAGCAGGGTGAGTCCCCAAACCTTGGGAATAGGAAGAGGCAGAACTTGCCTTGGAACTTGGCTGCTAATGAAGCCTCTGCATTAGCCAGAGAGGGGCTCGGGCACATGGGTACAAGTGTTCAGCAGGGCATCCCCTGCCAGGGCTTTGCTCCCACCTCAGGGCCCATCGGCTCTGCTGTCACCAGCACAGAGCTGTTCATCACCATCACCTCGCCATGCCCTGGCCCAGGGCCCCTGCACAGCACTCATCTGCGTGCACAGCAAAGCAGGAACAAAGGCACACAGGATTCTGCCTTGTCTGCAAGGCCAGAGACTGGAGTCGAGTTTGCCTTATTTCATGGACGCAGTCCCCCAGGATAGAGGGAATGGTTATTAAAAAGCCCAGAGAGCAGTGTCTAACCTTGAGTAAGTGTTTTCTTGTTGTCATCCAAAGATCTAAAGAAAATCCTGAAGAGAATACATGGTGAAGACATATATTATAGTTGGAGCTTTTTATCTCACACATGTGACTTTGCCTATCATGAACTGTACGTTTTTATTCTCACTAGTGGGACAAAACTATATCCCACTGCAGCATATATCAAGAGGAAGAACACTGTACCTTCTTTGCATTAATATAAATAGCTGTTTAGGACCGATTCCTTGGCCAGATACTACCATCTTACCTGTCCTTTATCTAAGATATTTGGCATGTAGCTCAAGTTTGGTTTATTTAGAGTCAGGATGCAGCAGCTTTTACATATTAAAGGTGCATTTTAAAAGAGCATTTTCTATTCTAATTTGGGGGGAATGGAGCTCTTTAGGGCATTCAGGGAACGATGTCCATCTGATTTACATTTCCCTTGTTGGAGCAGAGCTGCGGACGCATATTAGAGTGTAAATAATAGTGATGGATACATGTATCTTTAAAAGATCCATTTTCTCTTTTGACTAAGGCATCCAGGAGAGGAGGGAGAATGTAGATCACTTTTACAGGTGGAGAATCAATCTTCTAAGACAATGAACATGACACAGGAGACAACGTCTCCTTTCCAAGGAACTTGGTGCCAGGGAGAGAGGTGCAAAGTTCCCCAGGAAGTCACGAATGGTACCCAAGGGGGTGGTGATGTGCGGCTGATTTCCTCCATCCTTGCTCCTCTCCGGGATGCATGAGGGCTGCCCAGTGCCATACATGTGGGAGAAGGTGGCATTTTTGGTGGGGTTCTCCAGGAAGGAAGCATTGCTCTCTCTTTTGCAGGTGTGGGGAATTGATGTCTAGACAGGTTCAGTGATTTACAGAGGGAACTGGGACTCAAGTGCTGTTTTTCAGGACTTAATGACCCGGGTACCTCCCAGTTCCCGAGGACTTGGCAAGTCCAGGGTTATTTGTGCCCTATTTTATATACTGTGGCTTGAGGAATTTCCTGGGCTTCTTCCAGATCTCACTGCCGGCACCACTGGAATGCCAGGGTTCAGATCTCTCCTCAGACCATCACATCGCTATTGCAGTGATGTATCAACAGTGAGGAAACATGGGAATGGGAAGGTAGAGATAGGATCATCCCAAGAGAGGTTGGAACCAAGCACATGAGTTTAGCTCTGCCCTGGCTCCTTGTTTTAACGTGTGTTTGGTAGCAGATTGCTTCAGGATTTCTCCCTCACATTGGCAATGTGAGCCTTGTGGCAAAGCAACTGCTGCATCGCTCTTTTGCTGACCCAAACCAGGGAGCAAGTTTGCTGCTCATGGAACGACTAGAGGAATGGGGGTCCCTAAGGAATGCTGAACGGGTTTGGATCCCATTTCAGGACTCACAGGTGGCAGGTAACCACTGCCTGCACAAAGCAAGTGTGGCTCTCGGGGTCGGTAGCGCTTCTGCTCCTGTGTTGGGTTAACCCAGGAACTCCTGCAATAAAACCTTCCCTGGGGAAGGTGATTTGTGGTGAAATCCTGAGCCTCCACTGAACGGTCTCATTTGTCTTTGGCTCTGGCTGCTTTCCCTTTAACTTCAGAGGTACCAAAAGGAATCTTGGAAGTCCCTTGATCATCGCAAGGGGAAATTAAACTTCTGGGCTTGGGCCTCATTTCCCATCCCTTCCAGGTTGTCCAGTAACAGGAGCAAAGCTCATTTCCTCCGGGATCCCCTTTCCGGCTGGTCCCTCCACACTGGTGCAGCAGGGAGGGGGTGGATGTGTGAGTGATTGCCTGCAGGGCTGGAAAGGAGATGAGCTGAGATACTGCTCCTGTTTCAGAGGAGCATGAAATGAAGCAATCAGCAGTTGGGGGAAATTGGGGTTGTTCAGGGACCCAAACAGACTCAGAACCCAGAGGTTCTTTCATCTTCATCTCCTGAAGGCATGACTGACCTCCACACGGGGAGGAGCACTCCCAGGGCCTGGCTTAGGTGGCAGAATGGGAGAAGGTCTCGAGATGCTGTTGCTTTGAAGGAATTTGTCTTCAGAACAGGCTTTTCCCAGCTCTTGGTCGGCAAGGGAAAGGGCTTCTTCAGTCTCCCCATCTCCCTCTGCCTCTTTCTCTGCTCACACTTGGTGCCAGGGCCTGGGGACAAGTGTTTTGCTCATGTATTCTAACACAGCTTCTCTTCATCACCCTCCACTTTTCAAGTAACCTCCAAGCCCCTGTAAATGGACTTGAAATGACCAATGATGGTTTTAATTCTCTGCTTCTCTTAGAAAGTACTTGTGGTAAAAACACATTTGAAAGGTCTTGTACCTTTTCAGGTCCTACAAGTGAGAGGGACCGGCCAGGAGATTGGGAAGGGGGAAGGAATGATGTGGTCCATGTCCCAGAGGGGCAGCGTAAGGAAGGAATAGGGTACTTCATCCTTGTGGTGTTAGGAAGGTGAAGGACAGTGAGGAGCAGCAAAGCTCTGGGTACAGCTCCTGTTGCACCAGGAAGTGAAGCCCAGAGCAGGAGATGAAAAAGGGCGTGGGAGCTCTGGGCTCAAATCTGGT
The DNA here is from genome assembly GCA_002631895.1 of Agapornis roseicollis. Classification (NCBI taxonomy): domain Eukaryota; kingdom Metazoa; phylum Chordata; class Aves; order Psittaciformes; family Psittacidae; genus Agapornis; species Agapornis roseicollis. The sequence goes on from NDXB01016222.1 coordinate 304,007, forward strand.
CCTTGGCAATTGTCTGTGCATTAAGATGTCAGCTCCAGTTATATGCTATGTAAGAAACCATTGCCTCATTAACCTCTCCAAGCCTGGGTTTGGCAGCCTTCAGAGCCCCCTGTAAGGTATACTTCATTAACAGGGCATTGAATGAATGGGGAATGCTGAAGCCAAGGTGCTCTTTCAGCTCAGTTGGAATATAATTATTTTGATTATATATTTATCTGGATAGTGCCCCAGTGAACACTTAAGTCTCAAGCAGGCAGCTATTAGACTCCTGAAGTCCAGACCAAGCGGCATTGCTGTGCTGCAGATAACTCCTGTAAAGCGGAATGTGGTGGCCAAGGGGAACGGGAAGGAGAGAATGGGGTTTGGAGCACAGGGATGGCCACCTCCCCAAGCCATCCTCCTCCTTTCCAACCTGTGTGCTTGGTTTGTGCAGAGAAATGGCTTTGGATCTGGGGAGTGGGAAGATGAAGGAATCCCAAACTGTGGGAAGGCAATAGAAGGGAAGGGAATGGAAGGGAAAATACACCTCCCTGGTAAGCAAGGCCATTGCCAGAGCTGGGTGGGATGAGCTGGGCTGGAGCAGGAGCAGGACAGCCCCTTGTGCAGGACAAGAGGAGTGGGTGACTCTAATGCAAGGGGACGTTGCTCAGTGGCCGACTGACAAGGGGAGTGAAGCAGATCAACGTCAGGCATCGAGGCAGTGGCTTTCCCCGGCTCGGATCACAGTCATATACAGCTCTGAATCATGAGGCTTGCAACCAGCAGGCATAAATTCATACTATACAGATGAGAACTGTGCCTCGGAGACAGAACATCTATCTCCTTTGCACTTATCTGCCACCGTGACACAAACAATCAGAGATGATTCTCTGGCACAACAAACAGCAAAGTGTCTTCTTTGTCTTTGCCTCAAAGGAAAACACTGTAACACATCTTTGTGGCCCCTGCTTTTATCACTTACTTTTGTTCAATAATCTTCCTGCCCAATACCCAGGATTTGGCTGGGTGTGTGTAATAGGAAATCTGCCCTGTTTACAGTGGCTGAGCAGAGGTGTGGGGAGGAAATAAATACACTGTCACTGGGGCTTACCTGGTTTGCAGCAGCTCGTGGCTTAACCCCAAATCTCTGCCTTGATGCTGGATTTTCTTTACTGCCACGGAGCCTTGACTTTGTCAGGACGTGGAAGAATGAGCTTTAAATGCTACAGAGGAGCCTTTCTTGGTCTGCAAGTAACATCCCTGTAAACTGCATCAGAGGGGGTGTTACCAATGCACGTGAAAGGACTAATTCCTGATACACAGCATAGTGCACATGGCACAGCAAAGGGAATCAAAACAGCACCACAGCTGCATCTTACCCCCCATTCAGGTCGGGATGTTGATTCTGGAACCTAATGACAAGCAGTAGCACAGTTCATCAGGGACCAGTGGTCACTTGAATGCAGCGATGGGGCTGGGCTGGGGTCTGGGAGGAGAGCATTTGCCTGTGGTTTGTTTGGATTAAGTGGAGAGGGGGGAGGCAGAAATTGGGTAAAATATCTCTTAATTCTGGTCAGAGATATTTTGTAAAGCTTAAATAATGGATGGGTTTGACTGCTGAAGCATTGTTCTGTGCAGCAAGAAAGAGCAGTGTCTCTGCTAAAGGGGTGAGCACAGAAATGCTTGTCTTATTCAGGTTAGAGCTGATAACTGGAGCAGCTTCCACCACAGGTCCATGTGGAGCATCCCCAGCTCCACGTCCCACACTGCTCAGAGATGTGACTTGCTTCAGCAATGCAGCCTCATAGGCACAGCCCCTGGGATCATCACAGTTAGGAAGAAAAATTGCCTTTCCATTCGACATTATGCTGGTTTGAATAAGGAAAAGAGCTTTCTTGGCCTTGGCCAGGGCTCTGCTGCTTCGCTACGAGTGGCAGGTCCCACATGTCAACAGGGCGTTGGGATCTTGACTAGGCAGTGGCATGCAGGTACATTCCTGAAGGGGTAGATGGGGAATATTAGGAATGATTCAACCAGTGCACTTCACTGCCCTGGGCTTGGCTGGCACAGCATCCCCTCCGTGCTAAGGGAGCCTGTTCCTCACTGCCTGCCTCGTGGTTTGACATGATTTTTCAGGCATTAGCCACAAACTTGCTGTTCCCTATTTCAAAAGGAAAAATGGAATCCAATTGCACCTCAGATGCAGACAGTCCCTTGCACAATATTTCCTACACCTCCTCTCCAGATAAGCCACCTTTTAAGATGATGTATGGTACCACTTACCTTTTATAGTGTTCCACCTAGCGAGGGATGTGGAGATCCACTCTATATTTAGTCACAAGTAAACTGATCCATTTAAAACATAAAGTTGGACGTATGGGGCAGAGCACAGTGGGGGCCAAACGAGTTATGGGAAGATTTCACCCCCTAAAGTGTTGTAATGAAGCATTGCGGAGGGGAAAAGAAGGGGAAGAAAGAGCCAGGAGGTTGGAGGTGGGAGCGGGGGGCTGGCTCTTTGGTTTTCCCAAAGGCAAGAAGGGGAAGGGGTCTTGGTGTTTGTTGCATCCTTTGCAGTCTGAATTCCAATGTGTTATTAGCATTTTATATTTTCCCTTCAGCTGATTACGCCTGCAGATTAAAACTGCTTTATCTCTGCCAGGCCCCAGCCCGCGCTCCGCCGGCTGATCCGGAGGGACGCCATCGCTTACGCGGTGCGGTGATAATAGGGCCGTCTCATTCACTTGGGGTTATATTGTGTGGCTGCTTATTTTTAGGCACAGGGTTTAGTGCTGCTCATCATCTCCAGGTCTGTAATCTGCATTCCACTGTTAAATTCTCCATCCTGCCATGTATTCCCTATTTCCAGGCTCCTCTGCCAGCAGAGGTTTTGATGCGGATCGCTCCCCTGCATCCCTTATTGATCCAAATGTTTGTGATGTACCATGAATTTTAACCCTGCGAAAGTCTGCGGGATGTTGTAAGAGGGAAACTAAGGGTTGTAACTACTCACCCTGCAAGCCACAGCCCCTGCTCAGCCCTGGGGCCACCCAGAGAGCAATAACCTGCACCCCAAATTCCAGCCTGAAGCACATAAATGAAGCATCATTTCCTGACTTCTCCAAATCAATACCTACTTGATGGTGACTTAAAAACACCAGACAGCTTTCCTAGACCGAAGCCCTTGGATAAATGAAGTTGTCATTGACTTCTGGTGTATCTGGTCTGTGTGAGATCCTAATTAGGACAGGATCATAGTAACGGGGGGAGATAATAGACCTATTGGATCAAGTCTGTCTGACTGCCCTTGCTAGAAGCTGTACTCGGTGTTAAAGAGTGAATTGCTCAAATCTTTGGTGGATGTGGCTTGTGATTAAAATCTACACATAAAAATAGTTACCCGGGAACACTTAGGAGGAGGGCATTTGGTTTCTCTACTCTAGAAAAGAAAAGGCTTCCTGCTGAAGAATCCAAGTTAGTGAGGGAAATTGAAAGCATTTTCCATTGCAGAATGGGGCTAGTTAGAATGACTATTGGATGTAATATAGATATTATATATATATCATTCTCTGGATCACCTGTGCTGAGGTGCCTTGTAACACACAGAGGCCCATGTAGGGGCTTGGCCTCTCTGTGTGACTTCTGGTGTGTCTCTGTGCTGCTCCATGATAGATCCTGATGTCAGGATAAACCATCCTTGGCATTAGCAGGGCGAGCCTGGCACCAGTCACAGTTACACAGCATTGACAAGCTCTTCCCGCTGCTGCCCCCAGCAAACCTGGCAGCCAGGATGCCTCAACTCAGAAGTCATGGGAAATGTGGGAATAATCCTTGAAGCAGCTTCAGCACAGGCTTTGGGACACCTGAGTTCCAACCTCAATCCAATCCTCTCCATTACTCTGCATGCTTTGCCCCTGCCTCCAAACTGAGCTGTACCCTGCATTGCTCATGTCCTGGGATGCTCCAGGGATGTTGTGGAGCTGCGGATGCTCCAGGTCTCAGCAGCCTTGGGGCTGTTTCATGCTTCCAATCGATGTTATTTGCAGAACCAAAACCCAGTAGCGGAGCTGTGGGAGCTGGGTGTCGGGGAGCCCTTGTTCCTCTCCATTTCCACCCCTCCTGTGTCTCTGAATCCGGAGCTTGCAGGAGATGAAAGCGTTGGGAAGGCGCTGTCATGGAAAGCTGTTTATGTGCTCTGCGGGCGCACCAGGCCCTGGACACATGGAAAAGACTCTTTGATTAACGTGGGCTTCCTCTTGGCACTGTTTGACGGAACAAGGCTGAGACACTCCATTTCAGTGAGCCTGTGTCGAGCAATGTGTATTAGAGAGTCCTCAATTTCACACGTGCTTACTCCTGAGTGAGTTTCGCATAAAAGGATTAAGGAGAGAGGAAGTGCAGAGGAAATGGGATGTTAGACACCTTGTTAAACGGGCTGTCAGGGTTTCTGGAGCGTTCATTCTAACTCTATTCCACTCCGCATAGAGGGCAGGCCATTACCCGGGGATCACAGGGGCCTCTTCTCTGCTCTGAGTCAGGATTTACTTGTAAAAAGAAGAAAGCAAAAGCAGGGATGAAAATAGCAACGTGTGATGGTGATTGTTAGTTTAGTCTGGCTGATGTTCCTGCTGGGGGGGATCTGGGATGAGGTGCACAGGTAGCAAACCTTTAGCTGCCCTTCCCCAGTTAAGTTCAGTAACTGGAAGGTTGGCTGGGAGCAAAGTGGGAGAGGAAAACCTGTGGGCAGGAGCAGTGGGGCAGGAAGAGCAGAAGGCACCAAGGCAATTCCTGCCCCAGGCTGTCCCCATGGGAGACAGAGACAACTGCCCTCTGCCTGGGCATTGGCACTCAAAATGATGCTCAGAAAGTCCCCGTATTGGTGCTGGCTCAGAGGAGGTTTGCAAGGGAAGGATAATGTGATCAGAGCTGGGGTTTCCAGGCTGGCTCTGGTCTGGGTGGCTCTTGCTGGGATGCTGGTATGGACTCTGTAGGGGCCTCTCTGTTACCCAGATCTGGCCCTAACCCTTGTGGCTAAGGTAAGCACATCATCCCCACTTGTCTTAGCAGCATAGTTTGGGGCTGGATCCATGGGTTTCCCATGGATAAAGTGGGTTTCCCAAGCCAGGAAGCCTTTTCCAGGGGCTCAGCTTGCCTGCCCGAACATGCAGTGGGATTTCACAGGGTGGCTGTCAGGGGAGGCGGATGGTGGCATTCAAGTCAAGTTTGTAAGTAATGCAGTTCCACATCAGGTTGTTTCCTGTAAGTCAGATCTGGTTTAAGGGCGGTGATGAAACAGGGCTTCAGAATCCACTCTATGAGCATCCAAATTAAAAGCTAAATAGGATGTAGCTTTCAGTTTGGCTGTATCTTCATATGTCAACACTCATTATCCTCATATGTCACCGCTCCGCAGCCTTCCTCCTCTTGCTGTGTGCAGGGATGGCTTCTTCCCATCCACATCCCCACTCAGCCAGGCTCCAGCATGGGCTGGAGAGGCCGTGGGGTCTGCTCAGGCACCGGCATGGTCCAATGTGCTCCTTTGGGGACCGGGTTTCCCCAGTTCTGCCCTCAAGCAGCACACCCCAAGCTCTGTGCTCAGCAGCTGCTTAGCAAGGAGGAAAGCACCAGTGGCTGAGCAAAGGGAGGATTTGGGCTCTTTCTCCTACCACTGACCTTGGGGAATTGCTTCACCTTTCCTGTTATCAGCCCTGGCAGGCCTGCAGAGGTGTGTTTGCATTGAAGGCTTCAGGCTTTGGCATGAGAAATCCCATCTTTGGTAAAGAATAGAACCTCGGGTTGTGCATCTCAGAAATCACTGCTGGAGCATCATTAGGAGTGATGCTGGTATCGGGAGCATGGGGTCGTGGGCAGGAGGCCTGTGTCTGTCACCTCTTTTTGTTCCCTCTGCTTGGACTCGGGTTTTTATGTAGAGAGCTCCCAGGTTTGCAGCCATGAATAGTTTTCCAGCATAGCCCATGGGGCAGTAGCATCACAGCAGCTTTTGCATGGCTGGGATTCCACTCATTCCACACCAATTCGGCAGTAAGATATATTGATAATAGGTGATGTCATGTACAGTATGTCAATGGACTAGAAATGGTAAAAACCCCCCAGCCTGCCCTGAAGGACACCCTTAGGGTCTCCTCTAGCATCCCAGCACTGCTTCCCACTGCAGCAGCCCATGTGCTGTGCTCCCCAACAAAGAAACGTGTCACCTCCAGGCTGGGTGGGAAGAGGGAGAGTCGGGATAAAATCATCATTTCTGACTTAAAACTGGGAGCGGGGGAAGAAGCAAGTTTGGTCATAAATAATCCCACACCTGGCCTTTTAATGCAGTTATCTCCTGGTCGGGAGAGTGGGATCTGCTGTGTGCTATGGTGGTGCCAAGTTAATTACTTGAAAATGAGTGCCTGGGGTTGGACCAAGAATTCCTCATCAGCATTCAGCTCCAGTGCCATGCGAGCAGGAGAGCCGGGCGCATGCTCGCAGCCTGCTGGCTGGCAGCAGGATGGAAGGGAAGGGGAGCAGGGCACGGGTGGGTTTGCTTTGCTTGGTGTAATTGGAAAAGCACCGAATGTGGTCAGTGCTGGGTTTGTTGTCCGCAGGCCTGGTGTTAGCAGGGGAAAGGCTCATCCCAGGGCATGGAGCCTGGGGTCAGCAGAGCTGGGACCCTGCCTGGGTAGATGCTGAGGTAAAAGGGTGCTGAGGCTGAAGAGCAGGAAAGGGGAGCGGGTCTGACCCACACAGCTGAGATGCTGCTTCTGCTCTTGACATCCCCCTCGAGCAGCAGCTGAGTCTTGAAATTCCACTTTTGGTGCCTTTTAGTGGGAAGTTTTGCTGAGGATTTGGGATTTAACCCCATTCAGCTTCCCAGAGCGGCTGGGATGCTGCTCAGGCCACTGGACACATCCAACACTGCCCTTTTCCACCCAGTTCTATGGGAAGCATCCATGTCCCTCCAGCCCCAGGGCTGGCAGCATGGCGAGGGGGGTGGGCTGCGAACCCCCCAGCCTCTCCCTCCTCTTCCACCCCACCGGCTGAATACAAATGCAGATATTACAGGGCAGAGAGGCAGGCGAGGAGGTGCAGCTCCAATACTAAATAGCTGGGCCCTTTAAGCCGTTTGGCCAGACCTTATCATGAAAAAGGAGGGGGAAAAAATAGTCTCTATAGGATTCTTTGAGTCATTGCTTCTTATGTGTAAACAGAGGGCGGCAGCTTACATAGCAAACTCAGCCTGGAATAGCTTGAGGTGATTAACAGTTGTTTGATTCCTCAAAGATTTCCACATGCTTATGCCAATCCAACTGGGAAAGGCAGAATAAATATTTTGAAATATGCCCCTTCTTTTGTAAATCAGGCATGATGAGTGCTGCTTAACCAGTGAGCTCCGAGCTGCACGCTGTGTTTGTTCAGCAAACAGGAGCAGAAGGAAGGGCAGCACCCGCTGCTGCCTCCTCATCCTCTGCAACGGGAGCTGCCTGCAGCCAGGATGGGGCCGGGGGGGGGATGGAGTCATCCTGTGCTGCCCCCCCGAGCACCCAGCACTGGGCTCTCTCTGCCTGCTCCTGGTGTTTGTACTGGTGGTTTACTGGAGGGGAAGCAGCTGCAGTGATTTGGGAGCATCCTGCTTCCCAGCGCCGGTTTTCTCACTGAATTCCCTTAGTTCCCTCTCGTTAGATTGCTTGGGTGCCAGCCTCGCTAGACAGCCTTAATGCATAAACTGCTTTGCCTCCACTAGTTAAATGTACACAGGTGAGGCAATACCAGCTTAACCCCTTGTGCAAAACCAGGGTTAAAGGAGACGGCAGGATCCTGCAGACAGGTCACTAGGAAGGGCTTTGCTGTCGGAAGGGCTGCGTGGGGTTATGGGAACAGCAGGAAGTAGAAACAGGAAAACCAGGGTGGCTGAGGTGTGTAGCAGCCTCTGCCCCTTCCCCAAGGTTTTCACCAGCTCGTACCCATCCAAGGGAATACGTACAATTGCTGCTTATGGCAACAGAACACTTGGGGTTTGTGGCATCCAGAGTTGGTTTTCCCTTTGTTTACTCACTAAGATAGTAAAGCATATAGTGAATCACTTGAGCCATAGAGGGTCTGCTCAGCAGTTGCTCTGTTCATTCCCATTACAGGCAAGGAGCAGAATATCTCAGATTTAGTCCCAGTTTTATAACAACACTTCCCAACCCACCCGGGGACCACAAAAGTGCTTTACATGCATTAATGACACAAACAGTGCCTCCTCCAACGGGACAGTTAGGTTTTATCTCCCCTCTGCACGTGGTTGGACTGTGAATCACCTTCCTCAGTGTCAGGGCCCAGGTTTTAGCCATCACTTGCTGTCTCAAATTTAGGTTCCATCTTCATGTGCCCCAAAGAAACCTATTGCTTTTGTTCACTTTAAAGACAAAACCTTTTCTACCTGCACAAGAGATGCTGGCACAGAATGATTTGTCAGGGTTTTCCCCTTGCCTCGAGAAAGCAAAGCCAGTGCTGACAAATCGCTGCTGTTACCCCCATCCACTGCTTTTAGTACAAGGGGAGTCCTCGTTTTAGCACACTCTTCCTTCTCCCAAGAGCTGCCCAGCTTTCCCATTCTCTAGAATTGCACTTCCGTTGTAGAATCTACCTCAAAAGACTCTCAGAGCTCTTGGACCATGCAGTAGCAGAAATATTAAGGCTGAAGTGAAGTGCTTTATTTGCCAGATAAATAGGCTTGGTGACACTTTGGATATGTAGAAGGTGGTGAATAATTCCTTCTGCTTGGGCTATATATCCTTAGAGGACTCGATGAATTTTTCATTCTGGAAGATGTGTTCAGGTCATTAATTGCAGTTTGCCACAGGTCTGTTCCACTTTTGTCTGGGTAAAGCCTATCTCCTTCAACATACAACTCATTTACCCTTTGTAATCTATGTAACATTTGCATTGTAAATTGGTTAGCTTAACTTAATACACGAGTAACCTTAGTAAACCTTTGGAAAGGATATTACGTGCGCTGTTAAAGAAGATGGGGCCTTTTCCTCCAGCGCCAGGCTGGGATTCCCTCTCCCCACCAGCTCAGGTCTCCAGCAGTATCTCAGCTCCCCTCCAAGCAGCAGCAGGGGTAGGGCAGAGGCTGTGGTTTGATTTTGCTTTGCTTCTGTGGTCCCCGGTGCAGATGGAAAAGGGAGCAGAGAGGATTTTAGCAGAGGGTTGGGGTCTGTAGCATCCTGGTTCCCCAACCAGAGCAGGCAAAACCATGCTCAGGCACACTGCTGGGGTCCTCTCCTTCTCGGAGATGAATCCTGTTACCAGTCACTGATGGTGCAGCTCCCAGCTCCCAGTGGGGCCGTGCTTTGGAGCCCGTGCCTAGAAACCATCTCCCAAGCCCTGCAAAGTCGGTGCCTACGGGCAGAGCCGCGGTTCTTGCACTCGGGGCCGTCTGTCACCATGGCCCCGTGCCCAGCCTCAAGTTTTGTTGGAGCTCTGCCCAAGGGTACAGGTGCCAAGAAATGATGGTTTGGGAGAAGCAGCCTGCACCTTCCCCTACCCCAGCTCCTGCCGGGTTACCCCGCATCCATCTCCCCGCATGGGCAGCGTCCTTTGTGCTGCCCCATCCACCTGCCTCCAGCTCCTGCAGCAGCCTCTGCTTGCCCTGAATAAACCCAAATAGTTTAAGCTGCTCCAGTGCTATTATTAATTCCATGGGGTGAGTAACAGCTCTGGGGTTCCTGCAAGCAGTACAGTGAGGAACAGGACACAGCGAGTATCAATGGAGTGAACTGCAGAGATGGGAAGAAGAGCTGTGAAATATTGCTTCGGGCCCGAGATGTGCGTTCAACCCATTTCCAGCGCTACCTGAGGGAGACAGGCTGAGACAGGCAGCCACAGCATGCCCGAGTCGGGAGCAGCCTCGGTGCAGACCTGCGGTCCCAGAACTTCTGGCCCCATTTGAGTCAGGAAATGGATGAAAGCTTCTTTTTTGTGCTGTTTTTCTGCCCCACTTTTTCACCTGAAGCCGTTTGGAGGAGGTCAGCCAGGCACTGGAAACCTGTCCCTAGCAAGGAACGGTGGAATGGGGTGGTTTACCATCAGTTATACAGCAGCAGGGCCTCAGACCCCGGCCTCAGTGGCCCCTCCTAGCCCTGCCGTGAGAGAGGAAGGCAGAACAGGCAAGCAAGGAGGCTTTCTCTCCTGTGTTCCCCAAATGATCCATCTGGATAATAAGTGCACAGCAAAGGTGCTGTCCACTGCATGCAGCCATGGTGGGCACATTGCCCTGCAATGTTTGCCCATGTCAGAATGACCCGCATGTGTATTTTGATTAGCTAAACTCACGTGAGAATGAGCACAGGCTCCCATTCCTGCGGGAATCAGCACCTCTGCCCTGGGGGGACTTCCCTGAGCACGGCAGTGGTTTAATCTCCTCAATAAGAGAGGATAAAAGAATGGAGGAGCTGATCCCGGGGAGGATGATTTGCATTCTCTGCCTGCAGATAACAGCCTGGTGTGTCAAGAAAATAATCCCTGCAGGAGGAGGTGTTGTGTACCAGGACTGGAGGCCTATGGGGTGCAATGCCCCCAAGTCTACTGGCCCCTGGGCTCACCCTGGGGCAGCTCCTGCCCTTCGTGATGGTGCTTTCTCGCTCTATGAGGTCCCTCCTGTCGCTTCCCCCCGGCAAAGGCTCCTCTGTGTCAGCTTGGATGAGAGGAGAGCTGAGGACTCACAAACTCACTGCACTGATGGACTTGCACAGCTCCCAGTTTGCTCTTGCTAAGGTTTGGTTTTGCTGTGATGCTCAGGATGCTGTTGTCCCCTGCCTGAGGCAGCTGGCAGTGCTACTGATTCCATGGGAGGCAATGGGCACCTCTGAAGTGGTGACTCCATAGTCACTCCCTGTGTCTCCCATGGACAGCCCTGGGGAAGGAAGACACCCAGGGGTTTGTCCTGGGTACTGTGGTTTCTAAGTCACATCCCAACAAACATCTATGAATTCACATCTTGGGGAGTCCTTTTCTCCAGGTCCATGTGCTCTATGGTGCTCCTGTTAATGCTGGAGATGATAAACCCCCCAGTACCTGCCCTGACCCCTCTGTATCTGTGCAGCAGGCAGTGCAATACAGCCCCAGTCCTGACCCTCACCTTCCAGCTGATGCCATCAGATCTGTATTTACCATGAAGAATAATACCTTAAACACAGCCCCTACCCCATGCAGTTAGAACTCAGTTGTACTGGTAAGCAGAGGACAGAAACTCCCATGTCTGAACACGTGCAGCTGTGAGGATTATTTGTGTTCCAGGGCTGTTTGTGCCTTCCCCCTTTGCTGCCCATCAGATGAGGCACATCCGTTGGGTCTGTCGTGGGATCGGGATGGGATTGAGGATCTGGAAGGTGGCAAGGAGGGGAGAATGTGTGTAAAGTCAAACCTCTTGCTGCATACATCAGAGAGGTTGCCGGCAGCCTGCCACAGCCACTATGCATGTTAAATCAAATCAGATCTGCGGCAGTAGCAAAGATTTAATAGTAGGGGTTTGTTTTCTCCTACCATAAACACAGAGATGTGAGCGCTTCATGGTGAGAACATCTGTGGACTGGGCAGGAGGTGTCAGAAGCGGGATCTAACATGCAAGGCTTCTCTTCTGTGGCCAATTAAACAAATTGCAGCAAACCAGCACTTTATTAGTATTTGCCCATAGCAGGCGCCTGCTGCAATAAATTTCCTTCAGGCACAGGCGAGAAAGGGGAGGGAAAAATGGGCCCGTTCAGGAGTGACTGGTGGGGAAAGCACACCGCGGCGTAGCCTCTGGGGCTGCTGCATACCAAAGTGCCTGTCTCCAAACCCAACTGCTCTGCTTTATCATAAACATGGTGAGTTATGAGATGCTGTACGGTGTGCCATGTGCAAATAATAGTAATGAGGGGGAGGCGGCAGGGAAGGATGCTTTCCCAAAGCAGCGGGATGTACAGGAGCTTTGTAACCAAACTTAGCCCAGCGCCTCTCCTCTCCCCTTCTGTTTCATGACAAGTGCTTTAAGCCATCTTTGCCTGTTTACCGTGAGTCTGTCCCGTCCTCCTGTTCCCATGTGCTTCTGCTTTCAAGCACAAGTTCTCTTTTACCTGGTTTTTTCTTCTATTATTACTGCTTTTAAGGGAGAGCTTGTATTTATTTATTCCCCACAAATGGGGGCTGCCAAGTGCGTCCCCAGCATCCCTTTGCTGGCATTCCATGGGATTTCTCAGGTCTGAATATGCCAACACGTTTCTTGGCTGAAGGCCTGGCTGAAGGCTGAAGGCCTGGCATAGACAGGGAGTGATATTTGTTGGTGTGGTATAACCAAGACACCTTTTGTATCTTGTATTTTTTGGATGATGGAGAGCTCAAATGTGAGAGAGATTCCCCTCCCTCTCCTCCCCCCTTGTTTTCCTTCCCTCTCCTTCCCTTTTCTTTCATGGGCATCACCATCCAGTTGATTCATCCCCCATCCCACTGATAACCAGCTCTCTCATATCTCACACACACCAAGTGAGGAAGCACTTTGGATCAAACCATTCTCTCCAGAGAGGTCCTAGGACAACAGCAAGTACCAATAAATACCCCAGATCACTGAGGTTACAGCAAAGAGATGGTGTTCGTGTGACACAAATACTCTCTGCCTGGGAAGTGCTACAAGAAATGACCTATTTGTTGCTTGGTTATCTCCATATTTTACGTTGGAAGCACCATTCATATCTAAGTAGTGTCACCGTTAGCCTGGGAATTCCTCATTTCCTGATGCAGTTATTGACAGCTCCCTGTTCCCAGCAGCCTCCTGTTGCTGTTTGCTCTTCCCCTTCAAGCTTTTCAGCAAGATCAGGTAGGGAGATAAATAACTCTAACTGCACTCCTGACTGATAGCAAATTAATGCCCAACAATTACCTCCTTTAAAATAGGCCATTTAAGACTGCCTCGAAATGTTGGCTTTTCTCCTTTTTCTTTCTAACTCAAGAAGAACAAAGTCAAGGCAGCAGATTATTACTGGACATTAATTCTCTATCTTTAATGAAGTAGCTGACCAGATTGGCTGTTGATGGATTACACCTATGAAATTGTATTGCTGTTGATACACAGGATATGTTTAGATGGCATCAGCCCTTTGACTTAAGCATGGGTTTGATTTATACTTCATTAACATAATTCCTAGCACATTGCTTCTTTGGAAAAGAAAATTAGTGTCTAACCAGGAGCTAACAAGTTTAATGGCTTGCTTGAAGGAAAACGTAACCATTGACTGTGAATAAGCAACTAGAGGCATTAATATGTTATTGCTGGTGTTGCTCTTGGTTTTATGCATCTATATTCGTAGGGGAAAGGTCATCTAGTGCTGCTGTGGGTGGATGGGTGCAGGTGGAACCCCCTTGCTAAAACGTGTGGGGTTTAGCTGAGGATGCAGGAATTGGGGTTGGCCAAGCTGCTCAGGATGCTGCGGGAAGAGGCTCATGCAGTGGTCGGGATAACGCCGGCATTCCTTATCAAACCTGGAGCGCGGGGACCTGTTAATGATGACAGCCCATGCCAGGTTTGCTCTGGCACCTTACCTTGCTGGATGTCACACAGAAATCACCACTTCCACTGTTCTCATTCTGCTCTGGAGAAACCGTGACAAATGGTGGGCTGAGAGAGCTGAGGCACCTGGTAATGCTTTTAGACATGAGACACTGTTTAACACAGTACTTGTGGTGTTCTTGTCTCTTCCAGGCATGAAAAAGCTGCTTAGAACCCTCTAGAACTTTCTGCTTGAAGCTGTTCGTGGTGTTTGGTTTGTAGGGGTTTAGGTTTGGTTTGTACCTGCCTGATGCAGAGGGCATGCTGCAACCACAGCTCTCACTCCCTGCCTGTGTCTGGCGGGTCCTCCTCCTGTTTGGCATCCTGACACCTTGGGCTTTGATTAATGAGGCGCTCTTCCCTGCACTGTACGAATCCCCGTTAGGTTTGGTGCTTATTAATTACAGCACAGCACCATCAGCACATTTGGAATTGGGGTCCCTGCTTTTCTAATTCTCTTATTATTTCCCATTGCTTTTTCCCCTGGTTCCCTATTGCCCATGTCTCCTCCTCCTCGGGGTCACTGATGGATGAGGTTTCAGCAGCAGTGGGTACCACGCTGCCTGAGCTGAAGGTCAGTGCTGGTAATGGCTCTGGAGAAAGCAGCTGCTCAGCAATTCCCCCTTTGCAGTGCCCAGCTCTTTCAGTCATGCCCAAGCCCAGGGATTTTCCACTGCTGCATCCTGCATCTCACCTTGATTTCATAGAATGACCCCAGTATTTCATCACTCAGACTTGGTGTGTCCTCCAGGTTAAAAATATCAGGTGTTTGCTCAGTGTATCTTCACACTGGGTGTATTTTCAGGGAGCAAGTTATGGTTTATATCTAGTTGCTGTGCTGTTGTCACTACTTCTGTTACTGTCACTGCTGTTAGTCGGGTTTGAGCTAGGACAGTGCACAACTTGTGTTGCCCTGTTGTATTTACCACACTCAGCATTATGCCACACTGGGCATGGGGATGGTCCTAGGTCATGATAGGGAGATAAGGGCAGCACAGGAATGGGAGAATGCAGGGTGCATGCCTGCAGCACTGAGGCTGAGAGGACAGGGAGCCAGCAACCACCCCTGGGTGCAGTTTGCAGGTCAAACACCAACTACCAAGGAGCACAACAGCAGGGCTGGAGCTGTGCTGGGTGAGCTGATCTGTCAAAGGCTGGGTGCAAGTGCAGTAGTAACGCAGCCATCAGTAGTAATTTGCACCCAAGTGATGGGGAGCAGGCTGCGTTAACTTCCTTGAGGGCACTGGGCTGCCACCAGCCCGGTGCCGTGCTCAGGGTGCATCCCAGCAGCAAGCAGACGGACTCTGTGGTCCCCTTTCATTAGCCTGTGGTTTCACCTCTCACGGAACACAGGAACTGGTAATAAATGAACACACGCAGCTCTGCCTGAAGTCACTTACCTGATAAACACCCTGGCAGGGAGAGGGCAGGCATGATAACAAAGCAAACAGCATCCCCCTTAATCTGGTTTTAAAACTTCTCTTTGATAACAGGATTGCTGTTTTATTACCAGTCACTGTTTAGCTCTTTTACATGACCGAAGTAAACACCATGGTAATTTATACTGTCCTCCCAGATCAGCTTCGCCCTCTTTTACATCTTGCCTTGCAAATAATAAGGCAGCCTACGAAGCCATTTGTTTCCTAATGACAGGGGTTTCCATAGTGAGCAGATTAAGGAGGAGGAGATTAGAAGATTATACACCAGGCAGGATTCACAGGTTCACAGGTTTATGGGGCTTTGGAGATCCAACGATTAATGCGTTCCATAAATGAAACTTTCTTGGATGACAGGTAGAACGGAGGCAGCGGGCTGCTTTCATTGCCAGAAGTTCTTCAGCAGCTTTCCTTGAGGATGCTGAAAGCACTGGGCAGAGGCACGTGCAGTTGTCAGTCCCACTGCTCCGACGTTGTTGGGGTTGTTGGTAGATGGACTCCACCACAGCCACTGCACGTGAATAGTGGTACCAGCACCGTGACCCTTCCTGCTGAGCCCGTGGCTGCTGCCAGGGTGCTGGGGGAGCATTCATTGTCTTCAGTGAAGGAAGGAGCAAAACTGCTTTCCCATCAGGGCCCCATGTGCCAGACGTGCTGTTGTTACTTACCGTGGCACTGTGATAGCAGCGCAGCATCTCTGTGCTGGGCAAGGTGTGCCACAGGGGTCCTGTTCACATGATAAGGTACAGCAGGGGAGGAAATGGAGATAATGTCCAGGACATGTGTTGTGTCAAATAGCTTCAGTGTGGAAGGACCAGGAAACCTGAAATCTGCAGAAACCCTATGGAAAATGACATAGCTGCTAAGGTTCCGCATGGACTGATACTGCAGTGTGTTGGTGGCCTGGACAAGAGGGCTGCAGTGAGCCAGGGGATGCTCAGGGGTGGGTGGTTGTTTGAGTTCCCTGTAGGAATCCCAGATTTGCATCAGGAAGATGAAAATATGAAACCTGAGAAACTGTGGGAGGGATCCAAACTATCCTTTATATCCTTTGGCCAAAAGAAACTGCAAAGAAAAGAAAATGGGAAAGGAACTGTGACAGTGGTTCTGTCTTTCATTTTCCAATGAGAAAATCAAAACAGCAGGAAAAGACACAGCACTTGCTTTCGTTTTGTTGGAAACCCAATTTTCCACACAAAGTAGGTTTCAATGGAAAAATTCCACCTCTCCCTTGTGTATTATTTTAATGCTGGCTGCCTTCTCCCCATTAAAGCCCTTGAGAGTTGTCTTGCCTGAAGGGACACCTGAGGCCTGGAGGAGAAGGATGCAAAGAACCATTTCAAATGACCCAGGAGGACAATTCATGGTTAGGTGCCTGCAGTGGGCTGTGGGGACATTGGTGCTGGCACGCTGGCCAGTGAAGCCAAGAGCATCTTGGTTTCTCTGTGGTGGGAGCAGCTCCTCGCCTGTGCTGAGGGCAGCATCCTGGTCTTGCTGTGTCTGAGGGAGAGCTGGGGCTTGGGGAAAACAGAGATTCACTTGGCATCAGCCCAGCTCTGCCTTGTGGAGCAGCATCCGAGCCCATCTTCCTCCAGCTGTCACCAGCACCATCAGTGGGACACAGTGGGAAGGGCAGCAGGAGGGTTCTGATGGGGTTGGGCACCATCTCTTTGCTAGGACTGACTGTTTTTCATCTGGTTGTTGTACAGAAGCTGTGGATTTAGCAACTGTTCCTGGAAACCCTCTTCCCTTCTCCCTGGAGGTGCTTTAGTGTGGGGTGTCCCTGCTTACAGCAGGGGGGTTGGAACGGGATGATCTTAAGGTCCTTTCCAACCCAAACTATTCTATGATTCCTGCGGCTTGGTGCCTGCCTGTGCCAGGAGTGGGACCTTCTCCGAGCCCATCCCTCTGGCTCCTTTCCCATCGCTAAAGTCACTTCCAATTGAGTGTTTAAAATGAGCAATCAGAGCCTCAAACCAGCCTGCCTGCCCTTTCTAAGCCTGTCATCCATAGCTGGAGGTGGTGGGAGCCTAAGCTCCAGCACAGGGGCTTCAGGTCGTCTTTCCAAGAAGACTCAATCAACTTTGGCTCCTCAAACAATCCCGTGGCCTGCCAAAAGGGACAATGTAGCCAGGACTCTTGTGAACCAAAGGGGTTGGGGGGGGCCCTGTCAGCCTGGATTAGGGGAGCGCTTAGGAGTTAATTAAATTACAATTTGCTATGCTGCCAGTTCACATGAAGCTGCAACATCTGTGGGGTGGGAGGCAGGGATGCTGTCCTGCCTCTGGGGCTGCAGATCTCCACCTGCTCTTTGGCAGTGCAGCCAAAGAGAGGAGGCCCAGCAGTCCAAACAGAGCCTCATTTCTGACACAATAATACCCATGGCTTGTGCCTGGCGGTTTAAGAGTCATCAAGTGAAGGGGAGCTGGGGGGGTGCAGCTGTTTGCTTCAGGTCTCAGGGGCTCACTGGCACATAGGGATAAAGCTCAGCAGAAGGGAAAAGATACTGGAAAATGATAATTTTAGGGACTCTGTGTTTGCTTGGGGCTGTTGAGGCTCAGGTTTGAAACCCTTCCTCCATGACCACGGGTTTTATACATACATCGAACTTCCTGATTTCCCCTGGAATCCAGGACCTGGAGCTTTAGGACACCTAAATGTGAGACTGCTGAGCTCTCTGCAGAGCTCTGCCCTGCAAGGGGACACGGAGCCGCTGCAGCGGTTTGGAAGTCCATAGGCAGGCTGCTTGTGTCCCTGCATCCCTGGCTTTGAAGTCCGAGGCCTCTGAATCTGTAGGTGTTTTGAATCAATTGGACCATCTGCCTTTTCCCCCTCATTTTCCTGTTTGCAGCCACGTTATTACAGGCTGGAAGCAGGAGCTTCTCTCCAGACAAGTGCAGGCACATGCACACAACCTGAGGAGCCACTTCTGTGGTAATAAGCTCCATGCTGTGCTCAAAAAGGGCACTTAATTTTTCATTCTTAAATGCTGTGATGTTCTTGTCTTCCAGCTTCACCAAAACTCCTCCATGGAGATGGATGGGCCATGCAGAACACAGTTATCAGAAAGATTAAGCCAGGACTTGTCATTTTTTATATCAGCCAGCAGTCAGGTTGACGAGTGATGTCCTCTTAGTTCCTGGGATGCGTCCGGCACCTTTAGTGCCAGTAGTAAAAAGGACTATAAAAAATACCATAGAAGAAAGGGTAATGATGAAATTTAACTGCTCCCTAGCACACACCTGGGGTCTAGTAATCTGGAAATGGGGGGTTCAGGTGCTTCATCTTTTACTGCCTTGTCCTTGTCTGTAAGTTTAAGGTCCTTCCACTGAACCATAACATATTGTGGTCAATGCAAAGAGCCAGTCCTTGGCCCCTGTGCAGCCCGTGGAGACAGGCAGGGATGTGTCAGCGCAGGCAGGGGGGTGCTGAGCACTTTTGCCTCCAGCAGGCAGGAGGGAGCAAGTGCTTGGCTTGGAGAGCTTCATCCTTCTCCTGTGACACTTGCAGCAGGGGCATTCACAGCACAGTTCATTCCCTAGTCACTTGCTGCTTGTGCACATCAGTGGCTTCAACCATAGCATGTAGCAAAGGGTGATGGAGATAACATCAGTTGTACATAAGCATCACTTTATCATGTTTCAGGTTTCTGGCCCGTCCCCGTGTTATTAATTTAAGAAACAACTGATACTAAATGATCACGCTACATTAAATTTATAGACCCTTGCATATAACTTCTATTGATCTATTTTTCAAGCATCATAAATATGTGATGGAGTGTGTATGGCAACGCTTTCCCCACTGCTACATTACTGGTGCTTAAACTTTGCATCTCAGTGGCAGAAACAGGCCATGTGTCTCTGCAGGCAGGGATATCCTGACCAAATCAACTCTGGTTTCATTACCAGTACATGAAGAAAGCTTCACCAGCAGAGCAGGAGGGAAAAGCTTTTCTTTTCACTGCCTTTCTTCTTTCCCTAAGTTGCCTGTTTCCCTTTTCTTCTCCCTGCCTGGGATCTGACACTTTTCCTTACACACCTTCTGCCTATCCAAAGCAGTGTTTGATCTTAACCCCAAAACCCCCTTCCTGATTGCTTATGGCATCAGCAGAGTATCAGAGCAGGGGGATTCGTGGTACAGGAGCCAAACAAAGTCTTGGTTTGGGTTCAGGACAGCAGTTTACAAACACACTGACGCTTGCCAGGTCTTTGCTATGGTCTCTAGCATTTGCCACACTGCTGGGGGCTCTGTGCTGTGCAGAGCAGCATCGCACCGTGCACAGCACTAGGTGTGCCAGTGCTCTTAGGACAAGGACACCCGCTACCCCCAGTATTGGGAATCAGCACCTCAAGTACTGCCGTGATATAAACAGGGAACCAAGATTTGCAAATCATCCTTCCGCGTAGCCTGAAACAACTTATATCCTAGAGCCATCTAGGGGCGAAATCCCGGCTCCATTGAGGCAAGGGGAGCTTTGCTGTGGAGTTCAGAAGGGTCAGGACTCGGGAAGGAGGGATGTTTTCACACTTGTGTGACCCCCAAACCCGTGCTGCAAGGTTTGAGATAGTGAGTATTTGTCTATTGATTGTCTAAAGCAGTGACTCTGGGAGCAGCGGTACGCAGAGCCAGGGCTGCTGAACAAAGGCCAGTGGGAAATCAGGTTTTGGCTTTCTCGATTCTGCTCATCATCTGTGATGGTTTGCGAGTTCAGATTAAGAAATGGGTGCTTGAAAGAGCGTGGGCAGGCTGAGGGGTGCAAAGCCTGGACTCTGCATCTGAAAGGAGGTGTCAGAAACCTCTCTCCTTAAGTTTAGAAACACGAGGGGCTCTTGTGCGAGCGGTGCTGTACAAGCATCAGGAACGCTCTGGCTGTGCCTGGGAATGCAGGTGAGCTGTACCTGAGTCTGTACCTGCCCCAGGCAGTGTTTCACTGCCAGGAAGGGAGCAGCTTAATCACCCTCTCCTGCTTTTGGTGCTACTTTGTCTCTTCTGCCTGCACCAGAAGTCTGAGACACAAACATCTCAATGCTGCCTTACAACGCTCTGTGCCTCAGTTCCCTGCCTGCACGATGGGGTCAGTAATGCACCTGCAGAGGAGCTGGAGACCTTGGCAAGATGCCTCTGAACCCTTGCCCAGGAGGTGCCACACTGTGCCCAGGTCTCCTCCCTCCTCACAATTAGTTCCAGTTATGATGGGAGAGGGAAGAACTCCTGAGCAGTACAGTACCCTCCATCTAAATTATTCCTCCTCCTCCTCCACAAATGTCATAGCAGAGATTAGCCATCATGTGTCCTTAACTATCCCATTTATCCCAAATGACTCTGAGCATGTTAACTGCATTTAGATTAAAATGAGCTTTTATACCCATAGCATCTTCCTTGGCTGGACCAGGAAGCGCAGCCCCTCATTTCACCCTAACAGGAGCTAAGGATATGGGGTACCTGAGCTGTGGGACAGGGCATGCACATCACAGCATGGCAATTGAATATTCCCGGATAAACATTTTTCCCTTCCTGATTCAGGACAACTTTAATCCCTACAAAATTCCCTTAATTTTGATTTGCCAATCATGGATTCCTTTTCAATTAACCTCCAAAAGCACCAATTAAAGAGAATGGTGCTGCAATCACACAAGAATAGGCTACACCAAAGCCTTTAGAAGTGGTTTAGCACCAAAAATTAATGATGAAGGTCAAAAGCAGGTTGCAGTGCAGGGATGGTTTTGAATGGGAAACCCCTACATTAATGTAAGCAGGAGCCCACACAGTCTGCTGAAAACCTGGGGTAGATTTACTCAAGCTTCTAATTATGCATCCAAGTTTGTCTCGGGGATGTGGAAAGAGCTTGAAGGTGTTGGAGATGGGAGGCAGGGGAGAAGTCTGGCTCTGCACATGGAGCCCCAGGGACTCGCCCTGCTTTGTAGCTCCCTCCGGGATGGGATTGCTGGTTCCCCCTGGTCCCAGTCCTTCCCCACAGCTGGAGGGAGCAGCAGGGGAGAGCCAGAATGGCTCCACTTCAGATTAGGTGTGAACACAGGTCCTAGGGGAGCTGCTCAGCAGACCTCAGAGCAGGGCCTGCAGCCTGGGCTGGGGAGGGCCTGGGCTGTGATGCTGGGCTTTATCCCGCGCCTGAGCAGAGGATGCTCTGAGCAGCTATGGAGAGAACCAGGAGCAGGAAAACTCAGGGATACATGGGCAGGCTTGTTGCTAGGGTGGGAATTTGTATGGGCTCTGTGGTATCACTTTGTCTCCATCTTCCTCCCTTTTGCCATCAATTTGTGAGGTGAGGAACTTTCCCCCTGCCACTTCAGCCTTTGAAGAGGCAGTGCTGTCCCTGGGGGTGTTTGGTGGGACAGGAGAGTTGGAAACCCCTTGGCATCCTCATCCTTGGCAGTGAGAGGACCGAGGCAATGGCAAAACCTAAGCTGGTGTGGGGCACACAGTCTGAACACCAGGCAGGCAGAATAAGTCCCACAGAGCTCGGCAGCACCGAGCTGGTGAGGAGGTCAGGCCCGGCCGTGTCCCTTGGACCAGCTTTCAGCTCGAGCATCCTTCTTGTCACACAGCCAAAGCCACCGTGCAGGCACACACACGGCTCATCTGCTTTTATGAGGTGGGAAAAGATCTGTGGTGGTGCATGTGTTCAGGTGACAGATGACTCCCTGTCCTGTGTAACTGATGGTGGGAATAACTTCGACTGCTTTCCTGACTCTGTTGGGATAGGGATTTGATGGTTGGGATGCAGCATAATGAAGGAGAGAAGGTGTTGTATGGTGGTGCTGTGAGCAGAGGTGCTGTGAGGGCTCTGGGAGAGGATGGGAGGGAGATGGCTCTGCTGCTGGGATGGAGCAGCAAGGCACAGGCTGCAGCAAGCTTGGAAAGCAGTGGCCAGTGGTGTGGGCTGGGGATGGGCTGCACTACCAGGGCAGCAGCATCATTCATGCTTGAAATAGTCCTGCCTTGGGGCCTGGAGAGAGCACTTGAACTCCCACCATCCCATGGGAGCATCCAATTCAGATGCTCACCTAGATGCCAGCTGGGGACCACCAAACCTTGGGACATCCCCACCAGCATGGTGGGACTCTGAAAGCCATCAAAACTTGGGAAGCCTTTGCCATGTCCGGTCTCCACCGTCCCAGCCACAGGGAACGGGACCACTGATGCTGGTGGAGAAGGAAGCAGATGGGTTCTGGTGCTGTCACTGCTCTGCTCCTCCAGCTGAGTCCCCAGCACTTCAGAAGCAAGTTCAAAAGAAGCAGGTTAGCACATCGTAAGGTGGCAGGACTTGGGGAAGATTGGGCTGCTTTTCTCCTCTCATTAACGTCCCCCAGGGCCCGTGGTCTCTTTAGTACTAACACAGTAACGAAGGCCACAGCCTATTAATTGCAGTGACAATGATAAAGGAAGAGTCAGAAGCAGCTATTTGTCTTTCATGTAACCTCGTGCATCATCACAAGATAAATGAAAACTCATTTTCTGCTTTGATTCAGTCTAATTTTTCAGGGCCCCCGAGGCAGGTTACAGGAACTGTGTCGCTTCATCCCCATAAAAGTGCTGGCCCCGAGGTTCAAGGGTCAGGGAAAGTGCAAGGCGGCTGTGAAAGCCTGTCTGTCCACAGCCTCCCAGGGGTGACGTAAAAGCAGGAAGGGGTCTGCTGCTCATCATCTTTAAATCCCCATCGGAAGGCATCGGCCAGGGCCTGATAGATGATCCACGTGGCAAAGCCTGTGGATCTATCAAAGCCCGTCCCCAGCACCCCTGGTCACCGTCCCAGGGGACCTCCGCTGGACCGGCCATTTGTGCCCCTTTGTGCACATGCACGGGGGTGGGTGATGTTTGGGGAAGAGGTTTCAGGGCAAGCACCTCATCCCAATCCTCTGCCCAAAGGTACTGTTTCCAAGCACATGCCGGGGTTGGGATGGAGGGTGGGATGATGCGGGTTTGCCTACTTCAAGGTCATCGATACTTGGAGAGTAAAATGCATTCGGGGTTGTTGCTCAGTGCTGTGACCTGCTTAGTGAAGAGTGATCGTGTCACAAGTGCTGGGAGCAACTTCACTGTTGGTATAAAGAGAGGAAAATACCCCAAAGCTCTATCAGCTGCTGTGCCCATAGAACCATGGAATGGTTTAGGTTGTAAAGGACCTTAAGATCATCCAGTTCCAACTCCTGTCTCTTGCCCATCAGCCTTGTTATGCTTTCCTTCCACCTGATGTCCCCCATGCTCCTGGGCCCTCTCCTGCTGCAGCCTTGAAGCATCTTGTTGGGCTCCAAGGGGCTGCTCCAGGCAGGGAGCACAGTGTGCAGTGCCTGGGGTTTGTAGGAAGGCTGGTGCAGGCTGGGGAGGGAGGCTGAAGAGCTGTGCAGGAAGGTTTGCCAGAGCTGCAGCCCAAAATAGCTCACTGAGTCAGAGGAGTTTGGGAAAGAAAAGAAGAGAGAAACCATATAACTCCATGGCTGTTAGAAATGAGCCCATTCCAGCCACGAGGAATCAAACCTCACACACGCAGACAGGACACACCTCCTCTGAAGATCTTAGTGTTAACAATGTACAGGACATTAGCTTGGTGAGTTGTAAGGTGATCTTTGTCTGCTGCACCGATGCCTTCACCAGTCCCCAGACCAGCTTAGACCCGCATCACACTCCGTAACGCACGCTTCCCTCCTGCTCTGAGCGGAGCTCAAAATAGACACGGCCCTGCCAAGCCAGCGATGTTCTGACCATCCTGGTCCTGCCGCCCGCCTGGCTCGGGCCTTGCAATGGCACAGACAGGAGCTCCCATATGTCCAGGTTTCCCAGCCTGCAAGTTTTGCCCAGCCAGGATTCATGGACTTTGGCCCCGTGCCTGGATTTCCGGACATCCGTCAGCCCACTCATAGCGGTAGCTCCAACCGAGCTGTCGGATGTCTGGAAGTCACAGGTAAATGCCCAGTGTCCTGCATAGCGGGGCTGATATCCCACTGCCTTTGGAGAAGGGTCCAAAGAGACTCCATCAGAGGTAGCAAAACACTCACCTTGCTGATTATAAGGTATAAAGGGGGAAGACAGGATCGTAACCATCCAAGGCTACAGCCACCCATCACCCTGCCAAATGGGATGGCAAAGCCTCACAGAGAAGCACTGTGGGTTGGGGTGATGCCCAGCAGGTGGAATGGCCAATAGAGCAGTATGGGGCTGCTTCTCCAGGCCCTTGGAGCTTGGCAAAGCTCTGCCATATGTAATACTGGATTTTAATGTATAATATCCTTTGCTTCCTCAATGCTGGATAAGAAAATCTCACCAGGGCATTTCCCCAGCGCTGATTTACTGGCGCCTGCTCCAGCTGAGGCCAGCGAGAAGCCTGATCTGGGGAGATTTGGATGTTATTGGCATTCAGGATTTTCTGCTTTGTTATTATTTTGCCTATATATTTTTAAGGCAAAACAAAACTTTGGAAAACATTAAACTCAGCTGGGAATGTTTCATAGCATGGGGACAGCAGCCAAGCAGGCATCTTGGAGGATACCTTCTCCCCTGATGTGGGCAGCATCCCTGCCCTATGGGCTGCTCAGGGGCAAAGGGACTCATTACAGGCTCTTGGTGGAGCAATGGCAGATAGGAGATGCATGGGGACGTCTCTGGTCTCTGAGGAGGTAACACCATGTTGACACTGGGGACTGCAGGGCAGGAGCTGGCCTGGGTGCAGCACAAGGAAATGGAAACAGGAGCATCCCACCAGGAATGGTTTCTACCATGCTGGGGACAAGCTCTGCCTGTGCTGTTTAATGTAATGGTTGCCTCCTGTAAGAGAGATGCTTTAACTATTTCAGCTCATAGCTCAGGTGAGCTGCTGAGTGCCATGAGCAGTAGTGGGCGACCATCAGGGCAATGACCCTGAAATGGGAGCTCACCCATAGGAATCCCTGCCTTGGGCCCGGATGAAAATCCACCCCTGTGGAAAGCAAAGGAGTTTTGTCTGGGGCCGGGATGTCTGTCATCCATCTCCAGGGCAGGAAAGCATCTCTGATTAGGAGGAGGAGCAGGCTCAGGGCCAGTCGCACCTTTACACCAAACGCATGAGGTTGGGTTGAAACCCATGTGCTGGTGGGACCCGACTGTGTGTGAGGTTTGTTGCTATCCAAACCCACAAATGGTTTCAAGAAGAAAGCCTGATTTCCCACACTGGCATTTCCTGCATGGATTGTGCCTCATTTGAAGCAGTTTTGGCTTTGCTTCTCACCCTTTTGAAGTTAGTTATTATCAAGGGTTCCATGGTGCCTTAATTATTCTCCTCAGAAGTATGGAGGGAGAGCAGCATTTTGCACCTGAAAATAAACCAAGTGCTGTTCTTATGCAGGTTTCCTCTTTTCGAATTCTTATTTAAAGAACAAGGGAGGGAGAAGAAGTGGGGCAGCAGAAAGGGCCTTAAAGAGCAAAGTGAGAAATAAAGACCAAGTAAACACACTAATTCTTCAGCACCAGCATAGGAAATGTGTATTTCTCTTCCGTTTGCTCCTGTTCAGGAGGGGGGGGGAGGGCTTTGCTAACACATTCAAATGAATTTGATATTCAATCAATGAAGATTAACTTGCCCAAGGTAAGATGGTTTTTACATTCATAAGGAAGTCAAATACGATTATGCATATGAGGAAATTATACAGAGATGAGTAGAGTATAATGTATGATAATTATTTGAAAGGATATACTTACACACTGATTAGCATATCTTGAAGACCAGACAGAGATGGAAGAATAGAAGGTAAAGATATTCCTCAAGATGAACAAACTGCAGAAACCTCGCTCCCCCAGAACCAGAGAAGTTAGTTAGAAACAGCATTTTCTTAAGGAAGGCAACCTGAAAAAAACCCTGCACAAGTTCACCTCTTGATTAGAAATTAAAAAATAGGAAGAAAATTCAAATGGAGTGTGTGAAACTTTGCTAGGAATATCCTTCTGCACAGGAAGGGGGGCCACAAAGAGATGAAAGGAGAAGGCCAGCGGGATGTGCTGCCGCTCCTACCAGCATTAAAGAGCAATCCGTTTCCCCCCAAGCACTGTGTGCCTGGAAGCAGGTCCAGCCTAGGGAACACCATGAGATGAACCAGCTCCACTGCCCCTCCATTGACTTCAGTGGTGTTACACTGGTTGAGAGCAGGCAGACCTGGCCCCACACATGGTTTTGCTATGGCGGGGTTTGGCTTTTTCCTTTCTGGCAGTTGTGATGGGAAAGAAGCATTTCCATAGCCCGTTTATCTGTTATCCAAATGAAATTCTCTGTCATCCAAATTTGCCAGCGGGACCCTCGGTGCATGTATGTGTGGAGAGAGCAGCTGAGATGGGGTTTGTGTTAAATACAGGAGGAATATTGTGTCTGCTTAAGCCAGGGCAAAACAATGAGCACAGCTCAGTTAATGAGGTAGATGAGCTCCTGCTGCGCAGGAAGCGATTAGGATGCGCCGGCCCTGCTTCGTGGCATTGAGGATCTTACAGCAAGAGGGGTTCTCCAGGCAGGAGGCAGTGGGATCTTTGAACGTTTCCACTTCTATAAAGCGAATCAGGAAAACATGGCCTGGAGTAAGTGTATTCCCATGTCACGGTTTGTCGCTTTTGGGGTGAGTGATGTACAGCACCGGTCATTTGAGGTCTGGCTGGGGAAAAGCAGTGCTTACTCTGGAAGAGGCTTGTCCTCACCTTGCAGAACAGCAACAGGAGAGATGGTTGGAGATGCACTGATGGTGTTTGGGATCAAGGGTTTGGTGGATGTTTAGCTTCAGAATGCAGCCAGCAGTTTGGGAATTCTGAGGTGCTATGGGAGCTGGGTAGAGTACCGGGCAGCCACAGTCTGCTGCAGCACCAGTGGTGGGTTCAGGGCCACTGGGCAGTCCTACAGTTATGGAGGGACCAGGGTCTCTCCTGGTCAGGGTGCTGCTGCAGGAAAGCTGGGCGAGCTCCACCAGCTGATCATTTAGTTTTGTTATTCAGAAAGTACAGAGAATGGGACCTTTCTTCCTGTTTTGAGGAATAAGAGCAGTTTGTCCTGATGGATCCATTCCCCTCCTATAAAACTCAGCAGCCCGTTAGGTCTGTTGTCAATAGAGATGCCCTTTCTATCAGCCCCAAGGACACATTTGTACTGCTTGTTTTCCCATGCCCCATGTCTGTCCCTAGACCTCTTTGCCAACTGAACATGCAGAACAGCCAGTTCTCCCTGACACAGGGGACACGTCAGCCACGTAACTGTCCTCCTCCTCTCCCATTCAGACATCCCTGTGGGTCCCTCTGATGGTGATGTGGATGGGTCTGTGCTGCAGCAGGAGCACCAGGTCCTGAGCATCCCTTGGCCATGGCTCTATTCACACTCCCATACCCATCATGTGGGGATGCTTAGAGCTCGAGCCTCACTGGCTGCCACTCTCCAGCACCAAACTTCCGTTGGGAGCTAAAAAAAGGTCCTTATTGGCACCGTTTAAACCATGTGATGGGTTTGAGCTCAGTGTGGACCGTGGCACTTGGAGAAGAAAGGCAGCACATGGGGATGGCCAACATGAAGTCAGCTGGCTCCCATCCCAGCCCGGCATCTGTACCGGCGGCACAAGGACCACAAAGGCAGGGGAGGGATTGCAGCCAAGGGAGGGGGCGGGGAGGGAAAGGTGATTTTATACGAGTTGAATACATTTGTCTGGCAGAGATTTCCTGGATCCTGCTTTGGCTTTTAAGAGCAGCACTGTAAATTCATCAACACCACATGATTTTGTCAATTCTGACAGCTAACTTCAATGTTACGACAAATCTGGCCCCAGAGGATATTAAGCAAAGACGCATGAGCCTATAATTTTCTGCTTCCACGTGTGAGATGCTATAATGATCAAAAGAAAATGACTTTCTAACTACCACATCTCTTTGTGCTGTTTTCTCCATGCCTGCTGCACTAATTGAATCACCCCAGAGCCACTGTATCAATTCTAACTTCTGTATTAGGATTTAATCAGGCATGTGGACAGACCAGCTTGGAGAGGTGAGGGGCCTTTGTGAGGTGCCCATCTGCCTCCGACATTAAAGCTGCTTCCATTCAATGCGGGCTGAGCAACTTCAGGGAAATCAGGCAGTGGACATCCAGGGAAGCATTTGGAGATTAGCTGGGAACGTGGCTGGGAAGCTCACCTCTGGAGCCAGAGGGCGGCTGGGGAGGGCTCTGTGGGCACACCTTTAACACAGTACCCAGTCGCCAACTTGCTTGGCAAGTGAAGAGTTGATCCTAAAGGTTTGTAGGGAGTTATCCAGGTGCTCCACATCCCTTCTGGCATCGCCGGCCGGGTCTAAGGGTGCTGTATTTGAATCAGAGTGAGGGGTGGCTGAAAGTGCTGCTGGGAAAGGGCAGGAAGAGCTGAAGCAAGGGCTCAAAAGGGGTGGAGTGTGATGGGATCCCAGACAATGTCCCCAGAGCTGCTGACAGACGGTGTCTCTAAAGGTTTGTTCCCCAACTGCTGTGGCAGCTGTGGGGATGCTGCAGGGATGCTATGGGGATGCTGTGGGGATGCTGCACGGATGCTGTGAGGATGCTATGGGGATGCTGTGGGAATGCTGCAGGGATGCTGTGAGGATGCTATGAGGATGCTGCAGGGATGCTGTGGGGATGCTGTGGGAATGCTGTGGGGATGCTGCAGGGATGCTGTGCGCCATGCTGGGCCCTCTGCCTGCCCACTCCTGCCCCATCAAGAACAAGGGGTCCCAAACCGTCACTTCTGGGGCTGTGCTGGCCACAGCACAGTGTGGTGCATGCAAGATCCATGAGCCTCCCGATAGGGTGGATATGAGGCCAAAGTGGATGGGCTGCTGAGACTCCATATCCCCGCTCCTTCTCAGCCCCCTGCACTCACCCAGCCGACTCATCTGGCTTCAAAAGGGATTAAGTACCTGCTAGAAATGAAGCATCCACCCTCTGTAAGGATGCCTTCAGTAATCGTAGCCATAATCAGTGCAAGCACAGTGTCATTGGAGCCAGCTGTGGGGTGACAGTCACGTCCATGAAGTTCCCCATTGATGTTCTGGCTCCTACCCTTTCCATGCATTCTGTGATACAGGGCAGGAGGGTTTATAAAGTTGCTGCTGTTAAAGCAGAGTAGGATCAGGGGAAATGAGGATGAGGATGGGAAGGGGTCGCCTGGCACTGTGGAAGTGGCGTAAGACTCTTGGCAAATCACATCCCTTCACATGGAGACCTGGCTCTTCCCATCCCTGGCATCCTAGATGGAGATAAGTGGGAGCCTGGAGTTCAGGGGTCTGCCAGGGATGTGGCTGGAGCTGCCCCCCCCTCCTGCCCCATGCTGGCACTGAGGGCTTCAAACCCCCCGTGAAGGGCAGCCGCCTCTCACAAACGGGGTCTTAACTACCTGATTAAATCTCCCCTGCTGAAGCGGTGCAGGCACTAATTTGAGGTTGGTTCCCAAATTGGGGCTTGTGTTGTTCCCTTATTTCAAATGCAGCAGTGAATAGAGGCAGCGAGGGTGGAGGGTGATTATATCTGCCCGCTCGGGATGGAGGAGAAAAGAGCGGAGAGTCCCAAACCCCAGAAACATCAAAGCCAGAACAAAAACCCTCTTTCTTTGAGAGCTGAAAACCTTCTGTTCCTGAAAGGGGCTTTAAGTGGTGGCTCTTCATCGTTCTTTCATGCCAACAGCTTTTCTGCTTGTAAAAGGGCAGCTTTGAGGACAGGAACAGGCCCTGGCTAAAGGGTGGGCTGGAAGGAGAAGGAGAGCTGGCTTTGGAGACAGGAGAGGGCTTTGGGACTCGTGGAGTGTCGGAAGCAGCAGGGATGGCCCACAGCCGCTCTCACAGGCTGCATTTTGGATTTAACTAGCATGAAATTGAGCCCAAACGTGTGTGTCCCTCAGATACACGAGGGCTTTATCCACAGGGACATGGGGGAAATTCGGAGGAGGGGAGCGGGATAAAGAAAGAGCATCCACGCTCCGCTGGCTCCGCGTGCAGATGGAGCGGCAGAGGGGATGCCGTGCCCCAGCCCTCCTCATCCTCCCAGCCCCTCCGCAGACCCACGGGAGCGGGGCAGCAAGGCCATAAAGGGAGGGTGAGAGAGAGCCATCACTTGCCGGTCCCGTGAATGACAGGCTCTTGAGCGAGGCACCATATGCCGGCTCCTGCCTCCCGATGCGGAGGGTTTTCAGCGGGCGCTGCCTGCACAAATTGGCACAATTCAGCTCGGGAGCTCCTCAGCTGGTCTCCACACCCCACTTGACATGGGAGCGACCTCTCTTTTGTGGGCCCCGGGCAGAGGGGAGGGGGGACCCCAGGGTGGTGGCGCCTGAATCGGAGGCTGTTCCCCCTCGGAGGAAGGAGGGGAGAGGGAGCAAAGGTGCCCAATTAAATGCACATTTATAGGCGATGCCGAGGAAACAGTTGATTGAATACACAGCACTTGGGGGAGGCAAAGCAGTGCGCGGGCACCAGCACCACCAGCTTCAGGCTGCGGCACCAGGGCACATGGAACTGCCAAGGAAAACCTCGATGCTGTTTCCATTTCTTTCTTTATTCACCCCATTCCGAAGGGATGCAGGGGCCAGGGCTGTTTGCTGTCATCTGTGGGCTTCTTTTCACAGTCAGTGCAAATGCCCTGCAGAAAGCAGGACCCTGTCAGCAAAGAAGCCGTGTATTGCCATAGGAAAACTTTTAGTGGAGACATTTTGGCTCTTCTTTGTGGTCCAACTTTGTTTTATACAGTAATTCCCTCCTTGCATACTTAGTTGTATGTATGTACATACATACATTTAAAGCTTCCCCAGAGGCTTTATGTTGTTTGTAGCTGTTGTAATACGTACCCGTGGTGTCTAAAGCCTCCCCAGACAGTAAAAATGGAAGAGGATGGTTGGTTTGTTGGTTTGATTGCTAAGAGCAAAGCATTTTGAGCCCTTCTCTGTGCTCCTCAGGCTGGGTGATGCGATCTGTGGATGTCCAGGTGATGCTGCGGTGCTGGCAGGGAAGGATTTCCCCTTCCAGCTGCTCCTGCCATCTGGGGAAATCAAAAGGAGAGGGGATTGGATCAGCTGGTGGAATTAAAAACTGGGAAACTTGTTTCAGCTGAGTTGTCTGATGGATTCAGCCAGAGGTAGATCAGCGGCTGGCTTTCCTTTGGAAAGGAAACAGTTTCTAATCTGTGATACAATGGGAATGCCCCGCGGGGGCTGATAGGTCTTGTCATTTAATTATCCTTTAGGCTCCTGTGTGTTGGTTAAAAACTCTCTTCATTTGGTTCTTCCCCGTATTGTCCTTGCCTATCCAGTGTGGCAGGGCGGTAAGGAAATAGAAATGTCGAGGGGAGGAAGGATGCTCCAGGGTGGGGAGGTGGAACGGGCTGCTCCGGGCCTTGGCTTCTCTATCTGTACCATGGGAGAGCAGGAGGTTCCCCTCCTGCAGTGGAAAGGTCTCTGGGAAGAGAAGCGCTGCATCCCTGCTGAGCTCCAGATCAGGAGCGTTTGATACCTGGTTCCTTGCCTCCCCTTAGAAATAACTTCCTTAGAAATAACTAAGGGCAGGAGCACGGACACCCAAGCTTTCCTCTTTACATAGAAAGACCCAAAATCTCTGACTGTTCTTGAGCTTTATCAACATTAGGAAGTTGCAAGTACCCCTAAAGGGCAGTTTTGGTGAAAGCGAGTATTCAGCACCAGGAGAAATCCGTTTTTATGAACTAATTTGAAGGAGAGGGGGTTAATCTGGTTATTTAAATACTTCCTGTCGCACACAGAAGTTCCCCATTGTGGGCAGCGCTGTGTTTTCCTCTTCCCCAGACACAGCCTTGATTTGAAACGTGTAATTTGCTCAGCAATTAGGGCTCTCCCCTGCTCTGCATTACAGGCATGGCACTGCTGTTAATGTCACTGGGAAGCCTGTGGGCAGGAGAGTGGATCCCTGGATGCGCCCTCATCTCTGCTGGGGCTGGGAGATGGAAATGGGAGGGCTGATGGTGTGAGCCTTGAAAAATGAGTGTCTGTGCTCCTGCCCTCAGGACCCCATCCAGAGCCATTCACAACCCTTGGGACTCTCTTTGCTCTCTTCAGTTAATGCCTGGGGAGGTTTATGGGAGCCTGGTCAGCAGCAAGACTCTGTGCAGCCCATTCCCAATCCCTGTGCTTTGACCACACATCCAGCACCCACCAAACTTCAACCCTGTCTGCTCAGCATCAGGAGCTGAACAACAAGTGATGGCTACAGCAGGAGGGAGATGGCTCCCAGTGCAATAGGGATGCTTTATTTAAGCCCCTGATCTTAAACATCCCATGCAGAAATGGGCATCTCTTCTGCTGCTTGGGGTAGGGAAGGCAGCAGCAGGTTAATGGTGGTAGAGATGTCAGGGCTGCCCGTGGCAGCGCTGGCAGAATGATGCACTGAGGTGCAGGGACGTGCTGGGGTGGGATGGGAGAGTCAGGGTGAGGAAGAGCCAACACATCCAAAGCTCCCAAAGGGAATAGGGCAGGGAAAGCGAGAAGAGGGCAGTTGCAAGCATCAGGTTTAGCCCCCAGCAAAGTGCTTGTGTAGAGAAGAAGGATGCTCAGCTTGGAGCACCACCTGGTCCGTGGGATGGGCAGGTTTATACGCTCCGGTGCAGCCAGGCTCTGGAGCTGCATCTTCTGTCACCAGGAGAAGGGATAAGAGTGAGTCCATTGCTCCTGCTTGGAGCCACCCGGCTGCAGAGAGGTGCAGGCCTTGTCCCCTCTACCTTTACAGCTAAATCAGCACTTGGTGTTTTGATCAGACAAAGGCTGTTGCTAGATACGTGGCATCTGTTAGCAGCCTACTGCTGTCATTAGCTGCAACCAGGCATCTGCTGCTCCAACCCACCACGGAACAGATGCCAGTTTGGGAGCCGTGGGGGCAGGGAAACCCCCGGAGCTCTAATATTTCACTTCCCCACCGACGGCCCTTCACGGTTGGCAGCGGGGCCGGTTGCACCTCAGCAACTGCGGCTTTCAGATGGGTCTCACAAACACCTCCCCGTGTCCCTGTCTCTGCTCCCTCCCCCCCCCCCGCCGGCTCCGTCTGCAGAACAAGCCCATTCCCTGCTCCTGTGCTCCCTTCATGCGGATCCCTGGGGTGGTTTGGGCATGTGGTGCTCAGCCTTGGTGCTGGCAGGGCCAGCGCTAATCCACAGCCGTGCAGCCAGCATCACCCTGTGCCTGGGTAAAGGCAAGGCTCTGGTGGGTGAGAGCTGCTTTGATGAGACATAAATCCCGATGATAACAATAATAATGATGCATAAGGAAGGATACAGGAGCTTTGGATCTGCCCAACCTCTGCTGTCAAGTTTTCCAAGCATGTTGTGGGATGGATGAGGAGAAAAGAGGAAAAGTGCTTGTCCTATGGGGTTTTTATTCCCCCTCATACCATACTGATGGGAAGATGAGGGCCCGGTGCTATGGGTAATGAGACAATATCAATGGGCTGCGTTGTTAGCACCGTACCAAATAGGCTTTTAATTTTCTGGGGAGGTGTGGTGCGTCTCTGCAGAGCCAGCATCAATCATCGTCACAGGCCCCGAGTCCTGGCGCTCCCGGGGGCTTTCCATGGAAAAGGATTCCCTCTCCCTCTTGACTAGGGGCTGTTCTACCTCCGTGGCGATGCCTCTCACAGCCTAATTGCTGATTTGTTCTTCTTATGATGATGGAGCTCGTGTCACCATGAAACAGAACATTAGGATAAAGTCTTTAAAGTGGCTGTGCAGCTGGAAAACTCATTTCCAGTCCCTTCTGGATATAAAAGCATAGTGGAATTGGGGGAAAGGGTATTATTTGTGTCCATAAACGGCTGGAAATGAGTATGGGTTTGGTCAGAAGCTGCTCAATGCCCACTTAGCGTGGCTGTTTCCTTGGGTATCTCTCCTGCTTTTCTCCCAAAACTCTGTAACCAACTTTTCTTTTGGTTCCCTCTGGTTTCCTTTGGGAACTGGTGGTACTCAGGATATTTATGCTTATGCCTTAGCCTCTGGAGCCAAGACCTGTTTCCCAAAGTAATTTGGTACATAAGAGCCAGTCCCATGGAAAAGGAGGGGATCTGGGCTCTGTGGCCACGCAGGGAGGGAGTTTGGGAAGTGGTGCGGGCACCCTGACTGTAGCATCATGTGTTTGTTCATGCCCTCTACGAGCCTGGGAGCTCCCAGGTTATATTGATGTCACCCCAGCCGCTGCTGAGGACCATTTGGGGGTGATTCCCAAGCATGAGGTTGCTCAGGAGGGTTAAATCCCTTTCCCTCTGCATCCCCATTGCGCTCTCTGCTCTTTGCGGGCACAGGGGATGGAGGATAAGGGCAAACTGTTTGTGTGAGAGGCTGTTTGTGGGTAAAGAAAGTATTGTTCAGAACAGAAGGTGCCAAAGCGATGGCTGCGGCCCCTTCCCCAGATGCAATCCCACTCCTGCAATTTCTGGGGGAATTGGTTCATCTTGGGTGCAGATATATTTGTGTCAAGGTGCAGCTGCACAGATAGCCCGACTCTATGCATAGTAAGAGGCTTTCAGAGAAGGAGGTTATGCCCAGAGCAAGGCCTTATCAGAGCAAGCTGCCTGCCATTTATCTGGTTCCCTATCAAATATGAAAACAGGCCTCAATCTGCTGCTTCTATATTCCTTGGGAAGGCTATGGGTGGAATGATAATTTAGTCCAGGGGTTTTGTTTCTGACGCTAACCTTCTGCCAAACTCTGCTCTTCCCAACTTCACTCGGGCACTCACCAGCATGGACCCAGCGCCTCTGTGGGTGAAATCAGCTGAGCCCAGACCTTCAGGGAAAGAGGTCTCTGTACTCAAAAGGGGGCTTTGCATGTGTTACGTGCAGGGCTTGTGGAATCTCTGTCGTGTACCCGTTTAATAGCATTGTAATTATTCATTATTTGTATTACAGTAGCCCCTAGAGGCCTCACCAGGTCTAGGGCTGGGTCTCCATACAATGGCATGGGGATGGATGCAGCAGGATGGGAATATCCCAGGGATGCAGGGGGATGTGTGCTGACCCCCAGCCTGCACCCAGCCCTTTGCAAAGAGGATGCTTACTTTGGTCCGAAGCTGAGTACATCCTTAGAGCCACCCTAAAGCACGTGGTGTCCTCACTGGGTGCTGGAGCAGAGGGATGGGGCTGTGTGGGATGTGACACAGGACCTGTGGGGCAGAGCCTGGGGCAGATCCCTAGGAGCTAGGGCATGAAACCCCAGCCCTGTGCTCTTCTCCTCCCTCCCTCCGCCATCCATCCTGCAGGGCCTCCCTGCCGCAATAATAAAGCCTGAAAAGCCATTGCTTACATTTTTAATTCCATATCTGTGTCTAACTGCTGATGCTAAACTCCGATCCCACAGCTTCTGAGGGCAATGCGATCCACATGTTAATATTTTAAGCCAGCCACTAATATTTTTATGTGGGAAATTGAGATTTTCTACGGTTGCTGGATGAGCAGGGCCATTTCTCCATGCTGCAGGATGGATCTGGAGCGAGGGAAAACATTATTTAACATATTTGTGTCTCTCAGGGCTGCTGTCCATGCTGGGGGGGTGGCTGCTCTCTGTCTTGTCTCTGCAATGGCTCCATCCTGACAAGGAGCCTGTGCCATTGGATGTGGGCAGATGCCCAAAGCAGCCAAGCAATGGGGAATATATAAGCATCCCCCCTCTTGGCAATGCTGCAAGGTGGATGGTGACTGCATGGCTCCAAAAACCTCTTTGCCATGGTTTATCACTTGTCCTGCTGCCCAGGTGTCACCGGGACAGGATCAAAGTGGCTTTTCTATTCATTCTTGCCCAAAGTGGCTGTTCCTCCTCAAATCCTTCTTCCTCACGCTTTGTATTCTTAAAAACCCATGAGCAGAAACCTATTTATAAAACTCAGGCACCTCTTGACAAGCGGCAAACCCCATCTAGTTAGGGAGTGGAGGGAGGTGGGCAGTGTCCCGGCCACCCGAGCCCGTGGCTGAAGTAGCAGCCAGTCCATCTGGTGCAAGGCGCTGCTGTGAGAGGCAGTGTCTCTCCCTGACGGCTGCCTATAAATCACATTTATGTGCTGCAGTCATGGTCCAGGCAGCGCTGGCTGGACACAGGGCTTGGCAGCACCGTGGCCAGGGTCACGGCGGCTGTAAATCGTCACCCAAACACAGGGAAGCCAAAGCTGCTCCGGAGCCAGCGCAGGGGTGCAGGACACGGAGCAGGACAGAGGTGCTATGCTCACAAAGGCACACTTACCCCCTCCCCACAGCCCTAAACCACTGCTGACAAACAGGCAGATGTGGCAGAGCTTAAATGAAGTGCAGACAAGTGTCCGTGTCCCCAGCCTAATCACTCCATCTCCACGCTGCTGACATGCTGCGTTATCAGGCTCTATGGAAGCGTATGCCCAGGCTGGGCTGTGGAGCTTGGTGTCTTTGTCAGCTCAGCACTTAACCCAGAACCTCGCCTGTGTTTCCTGGCCATGCTCTGTCCATCAGGAGCCAGGGATGGGGCAGTGATGCCGACCTGGCAGTGGCTGGAGGTGGATCTGGGGGTCTGTGAGTGGCCGAAGCTGGGGATGTCTCCCCTTGGTCGCCTATGCAATCCCACCATAGGGCATCCTGTGTGCCCCTCAGCCCCAGCATCCACCCCATGGCAGCAGTAAGGATGCTGTGTCATAGAATCATAGAATAGTTCGGGTTGGAAAGGACCTTAAGATCATCCCGTTCCAACCCCCCTGCCATAAGCAGGGACACCTCACACTAAGCCATGCCACCCAAGGCTTCATCCAACCTGGCTTTAAACTCTGCCAGGGATCGGCAACCCATTCCAGTGCCTCAGCACCCTCACAGGGAAGAATTTCTTCCTTGTATCCAATCTAAACCTCCCCTGTTTAAGTTTGAACCCGTTACCCCTTGTCCTGTCACTACTCTTCACTAATGAAGAGCCCCTCCCCAGCATCCCTATAGGCCCCCTTCAGATACTAGAAGGCTGCTCTGAGGTCTCCATGCAGCCTTCTCTTTTGCCAACAGCTACAAACCTGGTGGAAAATGGATGTAGAAATAGGGGAAGCTCCAAAGAGCTTTACCCAAAATACACTGAGACATTGTTTTCTCAATCACAGCAGGAATTTACAATGTGAGGCAGGAGACTGAGTTCACTCCTTTGGGCATCTCCTCCCTACCATCCACCTCCATTAACCTGTTCCTTGGACATGAGGTAGCATGAGAAAATACTACAGCACGAACTTATGGGAATACTCTCCACTGCATCAGACAGCCTCTTTCTGCTGCTAAGAATTGAAAGCATTCTTGGGATTTAAGCAGATTCCAGATGAAGGTGGATAAATATTGAGACAGATACACCTCAGCATCTTTCCAGTAGTTAAACGTGCATTTGATATGGATGGACTTTAAGGAGTGCTCCGAGATTTTGACCCGCTGGTATGGATTACTGTGAGAGAACCTGCCAGGCCCACATCATTGTTTGAGACAAGTCCATGATGCAAATTGGCAGACAAAGCAGTGAGCAGTCAATACAGATTAGAATTAAGTCTCTCCTCTTGTCCACAACCAGGGGCCCTGCATTGATCGCATTGCAAACGCCAGGAACCTGGGCTGTGCCCAGAGTGCTGGGAGCAGCAGGAGCTGTGCCCAGCTGGGAAGGTGCCATTGCTTGATCCCTCTCCTGGTTCCTGGCCTCGGCATCTGCACAAACAGGTCCCCAGCCAAGCAGGCAGTGCTGATGCTGCTTTATATAAAGAGGCACCTTAAGAAACGTGGGAAAAGGGAGGATACAGGGGGTCAAAGCTGTGGTTTAACGTAGGGTGAAGACTGAATGCACATGGCCTGCACTGGGGCCTCTTCCAGCTACATGGGAGCTGGCAGAAGCATCCACCAATAGGCCAGGTTGGACAGGGCTTGGACCAACCTGTGCTAGTGGAGGGTGTCCCTGCCTGTGGAACTGGAGGAGGTTAAAAGGCCTGCACGAACACCTACAAAGGGAAGGAGCTATTCAAGAGCCAGGTCAGGTCCTGCTTAAAAGGAAGCTTAAGCTCCAACGCTGGGCTCTGTGAAACATCTGGTCTTAAACGAGCAGGGTTTGGGGCAGCAGCACAGCTGGGTTGAAGTTACAGACCCAAGGAGCCATCCATGCCCTTCGCTGCTCAGCACCAGCCTTGGCACTAACCTGAGACTTGATTTTCTCAGCCCAGATGCGTGGCTGTGGCACCAGCCCCAGGAACTCCTCCCTTGTGAGGAGCTTTACACGTGCAAAGGGGTCTGAACAGACCCTGAGCAGGGTTAGAACACGAGAGCAACCTGCTCTGGTGGAAGGTGTCCCTGCCTGAGGCACGGGGTTGGAACTGGGAGAGCTTTAAGGTCCCTTCGACCCAAACCAGGCTGGGATTCTGTGATCACTGGAAGGTGTGGGGTGAAAATGGAAAATACTAAATTATGCTTTCTTTCCAATGTAATAAAATCAATCTGTGTCTTCCAGATGGTTTTTCCACTGTGTCAGATATTCCCATTGCATAGGGTTGGGAATCTCTTGGTTTCACTGATGTTTTGCTGCCATGCAGCCCTCCCTGCCTCTTGACATGCCAAGCTTTCCTCACACACTCTCTCTGGGAGCAAGCTACCTGGCCAGGGCAAAACAAAGGTGAAACAAGAGGCAGTATTGTGCATGTAGAGCTAAACCTTCTGCTGCCACCGAGGAGCCCCCGGCAGCACTGTGGCCTTTGTTCATGCTCCGGCCCCGCAGAGCCTGCCTGCCTCCCCTCTCCTAGGCAAGCCTTTGAATTTTTATGCCGGTGCCTTTCTTTGCATTGACCAGAGTTTATCACATATCTCTGGTTGGGATCCTGCCTGGCTTAGCATAAGACAAAAATGGGGAGGAAGAGGGAAAAAAAAAGAGAGAGAGAGAGAAAGAAATCAGCTGAATAATAGGAGGGATTTGTAGCAGCTGAGGATTTGCATTCAAATGTGCGCCAGCCTCCTCTGAGCTCGAGTTTTATCATGTCTTTACAGCCAACAGCTTGTTTATGAATAAAAAATGTGGCATGAAACCAGAGGAGTGAGTTGTCTTTGTTTTGTCAAGTGTGCGGAGACAAAATGCTCGCTGCTCACAAGTCTTCACTTCATACAAGTCTGCCGGGACGGGGGCAGCTGGCCGCGGGCTGCTACCTGCGCGTTGCCATGGCTGGGGGCACCTCCTGCACCCCTCCATATGCATGAGTAGGGACCCCGCCGGGCGCCTATGCAAAGCAGCCCCTGCTTTGACAGGCAGGCACTTTATTAACTCATTAAGCTCATCTTGTTCCTTTAAACGCAGTATAATTACAAATAAAGCTGTCACACTTTGTTTGCAGTTATAGCATTTAGCTAAGTGCCGCTACGACCTGGGATTCAAGGAGGAAGGGGAGGTTAGGAGCCGGAGCCGCCGTGGAGGGAAGAGAAGTTTGAGGCTGTCCTCAATGGGGAATGGGTCTGGATGGCAAATCAAAGGGTGAATCTGCAATAAACCCATCACCTCCAGCGTGTTGGCACAAGGAGCATCCCTTCTCCCTTCACCACCACTGCTGGAAAGGCAAGGAAGGATGAGGAGAGCCCCCAGATCAGACCAGCGCAGTATGCCCGTGGGGTTGCGTATTTGCAGTTAGAAAAGCACTGGTGCCATGGCCAGGGAGATGGGAATGTTGTTTGTGGCTTCTCACAGGGTTTTGTGGCCCTGAGCCGGAGGCAAAAGGAAGGGCTGGAAGCGGAGCGGGCGAGCGTGCCCCCACCTCTGCCGCCAGCCAGAATACAGAGCAGGGCCGGGAGCATCATTGGTAGTCAGGGCACAGAGCCGGGAGGGACGCGGGCGGAAAACCGGAGCGGGAGAGGGGAGGAGAAGCAGGGGAGGTGATGGCAGTCAGAGAACAGGGGAAAACAGAGGGATAAGGAAGGGGAAAACTTGGAAGGAAAAGGCTGCGAGCTCTCCCCTTCAGTGGGTGAGTGCATGAAAGGGAATCATCCCCTGCCATAATCCCCATGGATGGGCAGTGGGAAATAGTTGCTTGTAACAAGGACTCTGGAGTTGACAGGGTGTCAGAAAGAAAGGATGGATATTGACACGGGTGAGAGTAAATGAAACCATGGAAGGAGGGGTCTTAACATCTGACTTGGGTGCAGCCGCCTTCCTTGTTGGAGGAGAAGATCTCATTCAGCAATAGTCCTGCCACAGGTTTGGCTTTGGTGCTTGGTCTCCGTTCACCCAAGTGCACTTGGAGAGTGGGATAATATTGTATTTTGGGAGGGAAAAGCAGAGGGATCAGGCTTGTGAGAGATTTCAGCTGCAAAAACACAAATGGAAGCATCCCTGACTTCTTTACATGGAAGGTGCTGGGGAAGGAGCAGGAAGCTTTGTGGAGGTGATGGGAGCCCTCCTGTGCTGTGCTTGTGCAGGGAAGGTCTGGCCCAGCACCACAGTGTCCCTGGGAGCTTTGCTCTGCCTTCCTCAGTGCTATCAGGATGAGGCCTTGCATCAGCAAAAAGGAAGGCTGGTATCTTCACCAGGGCTGAACCAATTAGCACCTGATTAAGGTCCTAAATGCCTTTGGGCCTGCTGGTAACCCCCTCTGATGACATTAAGAGATGATGGGTTGGTGCCAGTAGCTGATATGTTCTCAGCAGCCCCTTTGGGGTTGGAGGGGAGTCTACATCATCCACATAGGACAACAGAGCACTGCTGCAGCACTGCACATCCTGCTCACCTCCTCGTGCCACAGCAGCCCTTGCTGCCTTACCTTATGTGTGGCTGGAGCTAAACCTGCCCTCATTCGAGCAGAAGCAGCGAGGTCCTGCAGGATGAGGACCAGGCTTGTGACACTGTAATAAAGAGCAGCTCCTTTAACAGTGCCAGCAAGGGAAACAATGGGCTGGGAGTGCTTTTCCTGGTTTTTGCAGAAGCTCCTCTAAGGCCGTGTCCTAGATTTAGCACAGGTTCTGATAAGGCTGAGAGAGAGGAGTCCCAGATTGTACTGCTGTGCCCAACAGACTGGTTACATCGTGCTTGATGACACTTCAGACCCATTGTCATGACCCCATATAATCCGGCATCCTGGACCATCTGACACACATTTACACTTAACATTTTGTTAGAGACTCTATAAATGAGATCTCTTTGACCTTCAATCCTTGGCTAATTGCTAGTTTCATGTACAAGACTAGCCTAATTTTACGTGATAATTACCTGAAAGTGGCAATACATATGGCATTGCATGTTTGAAATGTCAGAACTGGAAAAATATCAAGTGGCTGGAGTCTTAGGCAAATGGAGAGAGTGGAAGGGTCAGAACAATATACTTTACTGCTCAAATGATGAAGAGAGACTATATATCACTGTAGACCCTAGTAAATAGTATACATCTATAATAAATCCTGTGCATAATGTTTGTTGAAGGGGGTTGTAGCCATGTGCAGTTGAATGATAAGGCAGCCGTAAAACAAAAAGAGATCTTGAATTTGCAAGTGGTTTGGTTGTTCATTCAACTTGTTCCTTTTCACCAAGGGATAACACACTCTGTTGGCAAATAATCCCAGATTCCTCATACGGCATTGCTGCAAACCTGATAACATCCAGCCATGGACAGTGCTTGGGATGGGTAAAGGGTGAGGAGCAGCAATAGGCCTGGAGCTGGGATAAAGCTTCTCATATCTGGGAGAGTCCAAGGGAAAACCCACCCTGTTAGGTTTTCTTGACCATGGGGAGGAAGCAGGAGTGGGATGGGCTGTGGAGAGCATCCCAAAAGCATCCAGCCCTTAGACGGGTCCATCTGGTGCTGGATCCCCCCTCATTGGCAGTTTGCTTTGCTGGAAGTATGATTATGCTGCTTGTTTGCTTACCAGGGTGTAGCCACCAAACAATGTCACAGCCCATATTTGGATTTAATTAATTGGTTAATAAGATTATAATTAATGAATAGAAATTAAAATCGCTGCGGTAATTAATTCACTGTAAACATTATTGACAATGCTTCCTAAATACTGTAAACTCAGATTTAGAGCCCTGGTTAGCAATGCCGGGTTGTGGGATCACTGTAATTAGAGGTGGAACAGACCTATTGGATTATTGAGCCTGTACTCACAGAAGGGGCAGGTTATGTGTCCATATATATATATATATATGTAATGTATGTATGCTGTTGGCATTTTTAGCTTATCAGCTTTGTGATACTGCTTTAAATGTGTCAGTGATGCTCCTCTCCAACAGACATTTATATTCAACTTGTGAAAAGCACATGTTCAGGTTCTCAGATGCCCCCTCTGTTTGTACTTGTCTGGAATGTTACAGCCCAGTTTCAGCCAGGCAATCCTCTGTCCAGGCTGAGGACAGGCGGATTTGATGCTTCCCAAAATGATGCCCAGCAAATGGGAAGTTGCAGAGCAGGATGTGGTAGGAGGATTCGACCAGGAAGAGTGAAGGGGAGCACAGCTTCATCATCGCCTGCCTCTCTGTGTTTGCACAAACCTCTGCTCTCTGCTGTCTAGCACTGAAACAGGCTGCCCAAGCGAATGTCCATCCCTGGCAGTGTTCAAGGCCAGGTTGGACACAGGGGCTTGGAGCAATGTGCTCTAATGGTAGGTGTCCCTGCCCATGGTTGTAACAGGGTGAGCTTTAAGGTCTCTTCCAACCCAAACCAGTCTGAGGTTCTACGATGATTGTAATTGTGTGCTCCCATCCTGTGCATTTGTAGGAGCTGGGAAAGGAAAGCACAGGGACACGCCACTGCACACCCCCTTCCTCCAGCACCTCGTGCCTCCTGCTCTGCTAACAAAGCCCGGTTTGTAGGCAAACAACCAAATTCAAGGTATTTGCAGTGCGTCTCCTCCCTGCCATGTCTCAACCCGGGCTCTGTTTTCTCAGTGTAAAAAGTTAATCCTTTTAGGAACACGGAAATTGGGAAACAGAGCCGGTGTCAGCCCAAACCATGTCTCTTCCCAGGTGTTCGTTAAGATTAAGCACTGCTCTTCCCTGTCCCTCCACACAAACTGCTAAGCACTTGGTTTATCAGATAATAAATGGTAAACAGCAGAGTAAACAGCTTGGTAATAACTTTAGTGCAAAAGCTTTAGGGGAACAAGAAGTATTTGAGCTTCAGCCTCCTGTGGCAGACTTGGCCATGGCTGCACATCCCCAGGTTACTCACAGAGGCACAGACTGGTTTGAGTTGGAAGGGACCTCAGAGAGCATCCAGTTCCAGCTTGGAAGGGACACCTTCCACTAGAGCGGGTTGCTCCAAGCTGCATCCAGCCTGGCCGTGATCATCTCCAGTACCTGCAACAGCAGACTAAAGCCAGTCTTTCACTCTTCTCTGGGATACGTGGGGTTGTAGGGAGCGTGTTTGCATGCTGCCTCATTGGTATTGCCAGGGTCTGAGCTGGCTCATTCAGATCCAGTGCTGAGCTCCATCCGGAGTGTATCTGTACCCAAAAGTGCCGCTGATGTGGGAGCAGCAGGATTTGGCCC
The DNA here is from genome assembly GCA_002631895.1 of Agapornis roseicollis. Lineage (NCBI taxonomy): Eukaryota > Metazoa > Chordata > Aves > Psittaciformes > Psittacidae > Agapornis > Agapornis roseicollis. The sequence continues at coordinate 347,445 of NDXB01016222.1, forward strand.
TGCGGGAGCTTTGCTGAGTTATTTTACACCTCCCAGGTTTCCTGGGGAAATGTGCTTGGCCAAGCAGGGCTGAGCTCCATGCGGAGCAGGCTCTTTGCGGACCCCGGGAATGCTGTGACCCATATTTGCTGGATCAGGTAGCTGTGCTGTGCAGAAGTCCTGGTCCCAGGTACAGTGCCTGCAGGCTATCTTCACCCCTGCCTGCCCCTGCGGGTGGGCAGAGCAGGGCTCCAGCTCAGTGGCTCCACACGTTTGGGCTGAACTCTCTGTGGTGGCTATTTTGCCAAGCCCAGGCAGGCAGAAACATCCTATGGGAGCCCTCTTAGGTGGTTTTCCATGGGGAAGAGGCAACGTTAGAACATGTGAGCAACCTGTTCTAGTGGAAGATGTCCTTGCCTGTGACAGGGACTTGGAATTGGATGAGTGTTAAGGTCCTTTCCAACACAAATGGTTCTCTGGTTCTATGATTGTCCTCAAAGGCCAGAGATCCCCTTTCACAGATCTGGTTGCAGGGATGCTGCTGAGCTTCCCTGGAGCCCCCGATGATGGGTTTTATATACTTTGGGTATGGTTTTTATATACTTTTGGAGTGCATTTTCTCTCCTATCACATCTATGGGTGCAAGGCATAGGACACGGTGGGTACCGCACTGCTCCCCTCGCTGTGTTTGCCCACAGGAGGTTGCACAGTGCTAGGATGTGTTGTGAGCTCAGATGCTGCCTCATGTCAGCTGCCTCTTCTTTTCTACTTAAAGCATGCGTCATATTTTGTGCTGACTTAATACAACACGGATAGTTGTACTTTCCAAGTAGCTGGCAACCCTTAATCAATGTTAATTGGCTCTAATTAGCATATGTTAATTAATGATATTTACTACAAATTAAAGGTATGAGTGCTCCCAGAGGGTTTCCTGTTCATCCAATTAGTGCCAATTAGTTGCAATTAACACGTGTAAATGAGATGCCATTGAACCCAAAACAAACAGCACATAGTCTGCTGTACTCGCTTGCAGTTGAACTTGAGCGTGTGGTGGCAAGGGGAGTGGAGAGGGGCTGCAGAGGGCTGTTAAATTACTTCAAGGTCTCTAACATCTATTTAAGCTGGCTCCTTATGTCTTATTTTGCCTCTCACTGCATGGGAGTGAGTTGAAGGGAAGTTGATCTGAATAAAAGCCCTTGGCAGAGGAAATGGGAGCTGTTTTCTTGCCTTGTTGAACTGTGGAAAGGACACGATGCTCTTAAGAACACTGACGTGTTCCCATCTGCACCTAGCCCTGGTTTTGCATGTAGCAGGGGGGATGCACAGCCTCAAAACTGAACTGCTTCTGCACCCAATGGGACCATGGGTCCCAGGCTAATACCACAGTGAGGCATGGCACAAGAGAGCCCATGGCTGCTCCAAAGGACACCCATCATCTCAACTTGTTCCTCAGTCTTCCCTTGCTGTTTTTTCCCAGCCCATCTCCAGCACCATCATCAAAAGGTGCATTTTCAGCTCCTTTCTTTATCCTGGAGGTAAACACATCCACAGGAGCTTCCTGCCCTGGGCTCCCATTGCAGTCTGGCAGGCAGCAGAACAAATTGTCATAATTGTGTTTAATTAAAAAGCATAAATGGATTATCTTCAGGTAAGGATGATTTATTTAACTAATCACTCTGATCACAGAAAATGTATAGTCTGGAGATGGAAATCATTTGGGGGAAATGGGTAATTCCTTTTCCCATCAGCTCCAAAGTATTGGAGCCTTTCAGCACAAAATGCAGCCCAGAGAGAGGGGCTAAGCCAAGGCATGGTCCTTCATCCCAAGGGGTGGTTTTGAACATCCTCTCACCCCGTGTCTCTTGTATTGTTCTTTTCCTCTTAATCCCCCTTTTCAACATCTGTGTTGTCCCATATTTGCATGCCTTGTGCCCCACCACAAGCTCATCCCTAAGCATAACCCCTCACCCTATCAATTCAGTGGGGTGGGAGGATAACCCTCTATGGATGGAGCCGACAGTGCTGCTGCAACCATTCCTGCAATGGGGGGGATGCAGTTTGGATGCGGAGCCCAGGGCCGGGTGCTCCAAACACCAAATGAGCATAATTAATTGACCATCTGCTTGAGAAGCCCCGTTCTGGGTGGCACTGAAGTGTGACTGTCACAGCAGGAGCCCTCACTGGCTCTGGAAGTTGGGTGCTTTGGATGCTGATGGACGGCTCAGACATCCTTAACCCTCCTTTGGGTTTGGAAGGTGGAAGGTGCTTTATGGCACAAGGCAAAGCCTGCAGTCCCTTGTCACCTGCAGGGGCTGGCAAGGAGAAGATCCTAAGGGATTCTAAGAAGGGTCTTTGCAGATCAGCCCTCCCCATGTAACAAACCCCTTGGTGTGGTTATGCGTTTGGGGAATTATTTGCAACCATTACAAAATGAGCTGGGAAATAAGGCACCTGTGGTGTTTCCTGTTATTCCTAAGAAAATTCTCCGTGTGTTTAATAGGTGGTGTTTAATAAAAATGAAAATGAGCTTATCCTGAGCAGGCATGCACGCCAAAAGCTGGCATTTAAATTAGAAATTATGATTTAATAACTTGTCAAGAAACCCACCAATGTAACAGCGTGATAATTATTGAAAGGAGGCTTCAGAAATGCTGGAATACCGTGATCCGCTGGGAGAACCCAGCTCAGAAATGCCCAGTGATCTCTGCATGGGATGGAGCTGCAAGAAGGCTCCCAAAGGAGTCCTACTCATGAGGTGCCCAGGGGATGATGTACTTTGGGTTTTGCTTGGTTCACTATGGGGTTACACAGGCAAGGGGTATCCAAGGGGTTCGCTGTGGATGCAAAGGGAGCTGCAGATAGGGCTGGGCAGGGGTGGATCCTGCGGTGGGAAGAGGGGCTCTGCAGCTCCAGGACCAGGAGATAGGTGCTTGGTGCACTATGGAGCGATCATATGGGGAAGCTGGGTACCTGCCATGGGTTGGCAGCAGCAGTGGCACAGCACAGACACACAGCATCGTGCTGCAGCCGAGCAGGATGGGGTTTGCAGTCACAACGATGCAGTGAGGAGCTTGGCTATGGGGAGCTAAAGCAAAGGCTCCCGGTGCTGGAGGCTGAGCAGACGGCGCTGGGGCCGGGGAAGGATGTGACAGACGGGGCTGGAGGTAGCGAGGCTTTGCCCAGGGGAGGTTGGCCATGGCCCAAGGACGCTGTTCAGTGTCCAGCTCTGCTGCTGGTGTCTCCTGCCAGCCAGGAGAACACGGCTCCAGCGCTGAAAGCACCACGGGGCCGCTTAGGCACGGAGCAGGCAGGCTGGGCACAATCTCCTGCTCAAGGAATGTGACAGCAAACACACATTTGTAGTCTTGGGAGGAGGGCAAGGTTGCTCTTCACACCCCCACCCCCACCCCCCCCAAGCCTCCTCTAAACCCTTGACTGATGCCAGGAAAAATTGCCTTTGGTGAGGCCTTATTGTCCCATCCCTTAATTTAAGCAAAATGTTCACATAAGGAGGTTTTAATCTCTACTTTAAATTGCAGTCTTGACTTTCTGTTGGTTGATGATGGCATCTGACTCTCAGTTGGAAGGCCATTATTTCAGCCATTATTTCTGCTATGATTTACAAAGCAGTTAAAGCGAAAGCTATGTAATAAATAGTGAAGCACTGTAATAGATAATTCCATGTGTTTAAATGTGACAGACCCCTTGGCATGATGCTTGGATGGCAGGAGGGCTTCAAAAACCTGGACAAAAGCAACTGGCAGGCTCAGGTTTAGGTTTCTGGCTCAGAAACCAGAGAGCCACATGTCTTGGTACTGGGTGTCCCCATGGGAGCTGATCATATCCCACAGGCTGGAACAGCTCTGGCTGCCCCCAGCCGGGAGCAGGGAGCTCAAATCTAGGTTATCCCATTTAAATGTAAGCCATTCCCATTATGGCTTTTATTGTATGATGCCTTAGCATGTAGTAAAAATGAGCTCACCAAAATGAGCATGAGAAGACTATATAGTGTTTATAGCAGATTTCTGCCATAAATTAAGGGAGTGGAAGTGGACCCCCCAATCCAGATTAACCCACGGCTTCCCCCTGTACTCCACGTTTATGGCACCCTGACCGTGCCAAGGACCTGGGGCTGTGGCTGGCTCTCAGCAGTGCTCCCTGCTTGGTGCATCAGCTCCCTTGTGCTCTTGGCAAAGTGCTTTTTCCTCTGGTCATCCAGCGGTGTCACATGTAAACAGCTGGACCAGGAGTGGAGTCGTTCATAGAGCACCTTCAACAGGGAAAACACAACCTCATCTGGACAGATGCTGGGGAGGGGAAAGGTTCCCATTGACTTCAGGAGCTCTTGGGGCAGTAACTCCAAACCAGCCCAATTCCTTGTGAATTTGATTGTAAATGGAATCCCTCCCATACGTTCTGATCCCTGCCTTGGAGCTGCCTGCACAAGTCAGGAGAATTCCATGTGGGCTTTGCAGGGAGGTGGAGGAGACGCCGTTTGGCAGCTCTCTGCTGGCAGAGGATCAGCTGCAAACTGCTGGAAGTGCAAAGAGCCACACCTGAGGCACACAAGGAGCCTTGGAACAGGGGATGCCCAATGGGCCTTTGCAGCCGCTCCCATCTGAAGACCTCAAAGCATTTTATACAGGATTATGCTTTAAAATCACAGACCCTGCATGAAGCGGTTTATTTCTGTTCTGTAACAGGGTGGTAGGGCCATGAGTAGGGATCTCGATGTTCCTGGGATAATAGAGCCCCATGGGGACACGCAGCCCTCCAAGTCCCCCCCTTCAGGCTGTTCTCACCCTTGCCAGCTCCAGGGATCCTAAGGATTATCGATTTAAATGTCGCTGAAAACTAAAGTCTCATAAAACTGAGCCTGGAAAACATAAAAATCTGGCTTATTTTGGGCTACCTGTAGAATGAAAGCATTTTGATATCTATTTAGAAAGCATCAGAAACAAAAGAGCTTTGGTTATTTCTCACTGCGTCCCTGTTTCTCAGTGGTCCCAATGCCTTGTTCATCCTGCTCCTTTCTATCTCACTGTTTGAGTGGCCATCCCAGAGGAAACTCTTGGGGATGAGTAAAGAGAGGGAAGCAAAAATAACAAACTATGAAAGTGATGGGGAAGAATTGCTCTCCTGTTTCCTCTAAACCCAGCAAATGGCAAGGCAAAACTTTCATACAGACTCTTCCAGTATTTTTCAGTGAAAAATATGTTTCCTTGGAGAAATTCCAGGTCATTCTATGACTAAATAGTGAGTCTGCTTATTATTCCAGCTGGTGCTCCAGGACTTTGGGGGTTTTTTAAGTGAAAACAACTTGAGAGAGAAGGAAAAACCATCTCTTTGACACTAAAATCAAAGAGGTGCTGGAAAGTAATTGGAGTGGCCTGGAAAGCGCTGCTTAGTCGATAACTTAGAGTTATATGGTGCCATACGGGGGTGATGGGGAGACTCGAGGTGACCACAAGTCGTAGCCGCGTTGGTGAGGTGCAGGCAGGAAGGAGCTGCTGCCTGCACGTGGGGCAGGGCCCTCCATGCCCATCCCTCCTGCACCCCCTGACCACGGTGCAAAGACCCTTCCAAGCCCTCCCATCACTTCCATCCACGTTGGCACTTGATTAGATGAGGAGATGGCACCTGGAGAGCGCAGTTATCCGAGCAGCATCCTTGGGAGACACGGCCCTGGGGTGCAAACGATGGTTTCCTCTGGCTGAGATCCCTGCCTAAATCTTGCTGTGGGAGCTGTTCCCTTGCTTAGCTGGGTCTGGCAAGATTAAAATACATGACTTGTGACATTGTAGGGTCATATCAGCCAGGACCTTAGACCAGAAGTCCATCTTTTTTTCTTTATAGGGGAAGAAAAACAAGGAAAAAAGCTTACTTTTGCTTTCCCCCTCCTTCAAGCTTTCCCCTAAGAGAAGCGAGGTACCACACCATCATTATGATGCTGTGTCCCAAAGCCCCACCACACCAAGAGGCAGCTCTTCCCAGTGCATCCCGCGGGATGGGATTGCGGCTCTTCCTCCCCCCCCAGGTCATCTCCTTCATCCCAGCAGTTTGGCTCTGGCTCTGGCCAGGCTGCCACATCTCTCACCTCCCATCCCCATCAAAGGTGGGGCGTGGAGAAAGGTTAAATTCAGGTCAGGGCTCCCCAGTCACACGTTTCTGATCGCATCCCTTGGGAAGCCGCAGGGATCCACGCTCCGGCGGCTCCCACCGCTCGCAGTCAAGGTGACAACGGTGGTGGGTGAATGCAGCCCCCCCCTTCCTGCACCACAGCCCCCCCCTTCCCAAGCAAACACACAGCTTATGGCGAGCTGGGGGCCAGAGGTGCCGGTAAACAAATGCGCCTTTGAAGAGTGACAATGAAATAAATCACTGTTCCTCCATTGGCACACTTGATAATGCCTTCATCGTCAAGAAGGGGCCGTTGGGAATGCTGGTGAGCGTGCCACAGCAGGGGCTGGGGGTGCTGGGGGGGGGCTGAATGCGTGCCCCTTCTGCAGTGGGGTTGTTCTCTGCTCGCCCCGGGGAGTGTCATAGAGGCATGGAATGGTTTGGGTCGGAAGGGACCTTAAAGCCCATCCAGCTCCAACCCCTGCCATGGGCAGGGACCCTTTCCACTGTAGCAGCTTGCTCCAAGCCCCTGTGTCCAACCTGGCCTTGAGCACTGCCAGGGATGGGGCAGCCACAGCTTCTCTGGGCACCCTGTGCCAGCGCCTCAGCACCCTCACAGGGAAGAGCTTCTTGATGTCTAAACCTCCCCTGGAATTTCCCTGGAATGCAACAGATTTGGGATCAAGGGGCCTCATTTGAGGCTTTATCCTGAGGCAGGAGGGATTTTTCCCGCTGGGCTTGCCCCTCCATTGCACTGTGTGGTGCTTCCCCTGCCTGGGAGCATGTGGGTCTGTGCCCCAAAGGTGCTTTGGAACCTCAGTCCAGTGTGTTTCAGGCTCATGTTTGGTTGAAACTGTTGGGGTTAGTTGAATTTGCTGCTGTAAATGCATGGACTGAGGCTGAGCTGATAGAAGCTGGGTGTCAGTGTCTCTGAGAGAGGCTGAAACTCTTTGTTTGCACTAAATCTGCATCAAATCAGGCTTTTACATGATGTGGCTCTGTGTAAATCCCACTCCTGACTGGATCCAAGGAAGTAATCCTTGTTTTAGCTGAATTACATACATCTGACCACCTTTTTTCACACTGGACTCCACCAAGGTTACTCAGGCTGCCCGTGCCTCTCCTTCCCTCCCCTGTGCTCAGGGTAAGGAGTTCCCAGCTTTTCACTGGGCTTGGATGGAGCCAGGAGGATGGAGAAGAAAATGAGGAGGAGGAGGAAGCTCCTTCCTCTACTGAAAGCTTCAGCCCTCACCATGGTGCTCAGGCCTCACTCTGGCTTAACCAAGACTTCCAGCTCTTGGGCATAAAGTGATGCAGGTGCTTAAAAGCTTGATCCTGAGCTATGGAATTTGGATGTTTTTCCATTGACTTGTGGAGGAGCAGGATTTGGCCTCAGGTCCCTGTGGGTTTAGGCCGGAGGGCTCCATGCCTAATGGGGCCTGCCCATAACAAAGGAGAAGGCAGAGAAAAGGGAAGGAAAAACATGGGGGAAATGAGGAATTCCAAATGAAGTCATGCTTGTTCAGCTCCCCCAGATGCCCAGGTCTCCATCACTGATATTAAGCAATCCCTGACAACACCGCTCTGTGTTTTCCCAAAGAATAACCTGGGAACCCAACCTGGGAACGCACGGAATTCCGCAGAATGTCTCAGCTATTGAGGCCTTTATGAGAAACGTACCAAGGCAACAGCTCTGCCAAGAAACGAAATACAATTAAAGTGTAGGAAATTGGCATCTGGAATGGAGCTGGGAACACCATCACCTGATCGGCAAGGGGGGCACCTGCAGCCCTCTATAAACCCCAATGATCGAGGCTAATTTATATGCAGTTATTCACGTGTGCAGTACATTCCAATTATGTTTACAGATGTCTGCTTAACATTTATGGAAAAGGAACCTCAGCATGCCTGAAATCTCCGTGTAAGGGGCTGGATGGGGCTAGCTCTGCCTTTTTTTACCAACACCAATGTAATTCTATATTTCAGATCTGAAAATAGCCCCCTCACCCAGCTGGGCTCTCTGATAGAAGGTTTAACAGCTCATGCACAGACTGGGGTGGCGTGACCGTTTCAGAGGTGGTTTGACTGTATTGGCTTTGTTTTCCTATGAAACTCAGGAGTTGAGTTGATGTTTCAGACACACACACAAAATAAACAGGAAGAAGTGCAGTAAAAGATGCACAGGTTCCCAAATTGCTTCCTGTTGGGATGATCTTTATTCTTTGTCTTGGAATTTCTGTATTTAATAGGAATGTTTCATCGCTCATCACACAGTGGCATTGTGCCCTTGGCTGTGTGAAGACCCCTTGTACCCATCCTTGGGTTTCCCAATAGAAGGTGTTTCTCACCCTTCTCCTCATTGGACCTGCACATTCCCTCCTCCTCTTTCCACATTTTATATCCTGTTGTGTGTTGTTGCTGCTGGTGACTGTAGCGTTGGTGAGGCTGACCCTGTTGTGTCCCTTGGTCTGGACTCTAAAGGTAAGAGCCCCATAAGGCAGACCTGCCTGGCTCAGCCTTGGTCCCTTCCCTTCACAAGCTGTGCCTTTAGCAGGGAATTTCACCCAGAGAAAAGGCTGTTTTCTGCTAATTCCAAACCTGCTGGTTCCACTTTTCTTCCTCTTTCCCTCTAAATTTGGAACACTCACAATTATTACAGCGTGTTGTGTGAGCAGCATCACAGCCACACTGCCCATGTGTCCGTCTGGGGACAGCATGTATTCAGCTGGGCTCCAAGCACCAGGCACAGCCCTGCCATGATCCCAGGGTGTCTGAGACAGGGATTTCCACAAGGAAGAGAAGGATCAGGATCTTTTATTGGTCTCTGCATCCCCTTGCTTCTCCTCTGGAGAGCAGAGGTGATGCAAACTTGCTTCCAGGGTTCCAGACACCATCCCTGCTGTCCTCAATGCCATGGGGTCCCTGAACACGCCTGTGTCTGTCTGTGTCTGGTGATTCACGTTAAGCTGGCACAGCAGCTTGCAGGGGTGGTGCAGACACCGGAGATGTGGAAAAGCTTTTTCCATGGTCATTTTTAAAGCTAAACAAGTGGGTGTCTTACGTATGAGAGTGCTTGAATTCAAATAGGGGAATGAAAGCAGCATCAGTAGCTGGAAATGGCATTTCCCTCCCGCGTGAAGCATCAGCCTTGTAGAATATTAATTGGGGGTTTTAAAAGCTACAGTAGGAAATCATCTTCCAGAGCACACGCAGCCCTAAACCATTCCTCAAACACAGGAGCAATCCGGCAGCACTGGAAGACTCTGCGTGTTTGCTTGTCCAGCCTGTGGACGGTGGTGGGAAGGGAACCTTTCTGTGCAGGGCTATAATCTCCTGCAGGTATGCATGGAAGAGTTGTTTGGAATTAACACCATATTGATTCCATGCAAAGCCATCCGAGGGAGCAGGGATTATGCACAGCACCCACCAGGATCTGCAGAGCTCCACTGGCTCTGCTCTCCTGCTGCATTTAACCTTGTGCACAGACACCACGGTGATGGAGCTGCTACAAACACCATGGGCTGACCTGATTACCTGAAAGCAAACTCTTTCCTTCATGAGCTTTGGAGCAGCTTCTCTGGTTTTACAAGAGAAGTGACATAAGATTTGGTGGAGGTTTAGGTTGGTTTGAAAGGATGCGTTTGGTCCAGGACTTGGAGATCAGTCCAAGGACTCACAGCAAAGCTCAGGTTGGGATGAGGATGAACACCCAAACTCCTCTGCAGAGGTTAAATGACCCTTTGGGAGGCCCTGGTGCCATTCTTACCATGGCTGGCAGTGGGCTGGCCTAGGATGAGGCCATGGGGTTTAATATCTATGGTACAAGGTGGGAGGGAGTGTTCGTCCTCATAGTCATCAGCCCAGCAAGTGGTAATGAGACATTTCAGAGAGGGAGAAAAGAGAAAGGCCTCTTCTGTTGTTGGAGTAACTCGTTTGATCTGAGAGCGTGTGGAATAAATGTGCCAGATTTTAAACAGGGACTTCCATTTATTAGCACAACCTTAGGGAAAGAGTTGGTACGTCATTAGGAGCAATGTCTTCTCAGCAACCACCATGACTATTAACGCGTTTATCTAATAGCCGTTTATTCTGGAATCTTACCTGCTTTACAGATATTAACCAAGTACAGCAAGGAAGATTTTATTTCAACAACTGAGAAAATACACATCGGTCAGGAATTCTGCAGAGTCAGAGATACGAGTTTGAACATAGAACCATGGAATGGTTTCCATTTTCATATGCGCATGGCATGACCTGCAGGTCAGCACAGAATAGATCCCTCAGATAATTGCTTATGGTTTAATTTCACCATTTACAGGAGAAGTATACTTTGTAAAGGTGTTCACTGGGGTTTGGGGCTGCTGCCAACTAAGTGACCCTCCATTTGAAATGAGGTTTACTTGTTGTAAGGAGGACAGGTTCCTGTGTCTTTGTGGTTACACTGGTTCGGGGTTGGATGCTCCAGAGCCACCTTCACCTGTGGATAGAGAGAGGTGGTAAGAGCACAGTGGGACCGCCTGATGTGAAGTTCTCATGTGTGACAAGGTATGACAGGCTGTGGTGAGGAGGGGAGCAGGGAGGTGTCTCCCAACCACTGATAAGCTGCTTTGGTTCCATAGCACTGTGTGTGCATGTGTTTGTGGTGTGAGAGGCTGTGAGGTGTGATGTTAACAGCATGCTGCCAGGACTTCAACAAAGAACCATGCCTTAGAAATACCAGACAGGAGAAAGACCAGTTCCAACTGTGACATAACAAAGCCAGGGGAGGGCAGCCTTTTGTATGGCATCTTCAACACTTTGGAATGATAATGTTGCCATGGGCCTGTGTTTCCAGTGCAGGTGATGCTCTCCAGTGCTTCCAGACCCTGGAGCCCCATCTAAACCTACTGCAGCCTCCTGGGGGATGGCACAAATAGGGTCTGGAGGAGTTTTAGTTCCCTGTTTGCCAGGGAACATAATAAGGGAAGGAACCGGGAGGTGATGGAGTCTGAAGGGTGCAGTACATCCAGGTGGGAGTTGGGAGATTTGTTTTGTGCCCATCTTCTTGTGACTCTCAAGAAGCTGATCCCCATCCCACAGGGATTCCCAGGCCCAGCTGGAATATGAGTGACAAAGATGGTAAGGAATGGTTGGTTTAGAATAATACATATATTTTAATGTAAGCTTCTGAGCATGGAGGATTGGCCCTTGGTAACACTGGTGTGTGGCTCTGCCTGGCATGGGGAGCTTGTCCTGGAGCGTGGCAGAGATTGGCAGGCAGGGCCTTCCTGGGAATGGAGCTGTATCCCAGCTCCTCCTGGAAAAATTAGCTGCAACTAATGGAATTTCACATTCTAGAACAAAATGGTTTGTTTTCATCTTGAAAACAGCGTAGTGATGCACCTCAGAGCACTGGGATTGTGGCTGTGCATGCCATATCCTTGCTGTAGAGTTGACATAAGCCCTGTGTGTGTACAGCCAAACTTACACCATCGCTTACTGTACAAAGGGAAGGGAATGGGTTTTAAATGTGCATCTTTTTAATCAAACAACGTGTTTGGCCACATCTGCTCACTGCAATGCCCCAGTTTCACACCATCTTCTCTAGGTAACCCTATAGAAATCCACTGCTCCATTTGCAGCTCAGGTGTCACAAGCAGCGTGTGCTGTGCTGTGCTAACGAGCCCTGTCTGGAGCGTGCTGGTGGCCTCTTTAATTGCATCCACGCTCACAGCAGAGGGGGATGCGCACTTGAATGAGAACCTTCCTCTTACCTGGCTCTCACCCACTGGCCCAGGCAGGCAGAATGTGCTGAGCCACAGACCCCAGCACCCAGGAACTTTGTTGGATTCCGGCTGTGTGAGCCCATGTGCCTTGGTCTGTGTGTGTGTGATGAAGCAGGGAGAAAGCAGGGCATGCTGGCCACAGCCTCCGTGCCCTGTCAGTAGCCTTAAAATAGAAGCCTGTATAAATAGGCGATGACATAGGATATTATATGGTAATGTGGTATCAAATTGTAGAATCTATATATAGAAGATTAATCAGCAGTGGGGACTAAGCAGATAGATATATATGCAGCTGGGAGCTCTGGGTTCGTTTTTATATCAGTGAGGGAAGTCCCTGGTGCTGTCGTACCTGGTCCAGGTGATGCTGCTTTATCACCTCAAACCCAGACCTGCTCCTGCATTCAAAGCTACGTTGGATGAGGCTTGGGGCAACCTGATCTAGTGGAAAATGTCCCTGCCCATGGCAGGGGGTTGAAGCTGAATGAGCTTTAAGTCCCTTCCAGCCCAAACTCTTCTGTGATCCATGATTCTGTGCTCCACAGCAGGTAGGCAGAGGGCAGTGCTGGTCTCCCCGCCACCTCAGGCATATTATCCCTCTGTTTTATTGGGATAGTCCTATTTTTTCTTTTATATCAATTATTTTCCTCTAACACTCTGCATGAGGGTGATGGCAGACACCCAAAGCTGATGCTGTGCTGACGACAAAACCCCTTTGGCGTTGGGAACCCTTTTCTCCAACAGTTTGCTAAGGATGCAGCAGCCCTCTCTCTGTGTGCATCTGAGAAGCCAGCAACAGTGATCTGTGGAGAGAAGTCCATGCAGTTACTCCTTTGTAAGCAGGAAGATCTGATCCTGCTGGACAGGAAGGCACTGTCACCCCTCAGGAATAAGAAAACCAGGGAAGTTTCCCGGAGCCAAGTCCGTGGCAGGAGCAGGGGAAAGCTCTGGACCCCCTCTTCCCGCTGCCGCTGCACAACATCCCGTGTACGTGTTAGATGGGTGGCTGAGATTGACTCTCACTCCCAGGGAAGTTCAGCGACTGTGAAATTAGTAAATGACACAGGCCCCCAGAACTTGGAAAAACAATACAATCCGGGGGGACTGGAGTAATTAATTTGCTAATCAACTACACCTTGCTTCTTTTAATTTGCAAAGAGCACTCGGGTTTGTTTCCCCATTTCAGCCTCCTCAAGAGCAGCGGGGTTTCGGGCAGCAAAGGCCAAGGGATGCAGGGCAGAGCTGAGCAGTGACCCCAACAAGCACTGGGTGATGCTTTTTTTTTGGGGGGGGGGGGTAGGGGGGGGGCGCTGAATGCAAACCCCGGAGGCAGGTCCAA
>NDXB01016223.1:7242-19325 GCA_002631895.1 Agapornis roseicollis
GTGATCCGGAAGGCCTAGTTCTCTCGGGGTGGTTGGAAGAGGTGGTCGGTCAGCACTCGGTTGGTGGGGTGTCGTGAGTTATCTGTTGTGGTTGATGGGATGCTGTATTCTTTTCCTTTATCATTATTATTATTGGTGGTAGCAGCAGTGATTTGTGTTATACCTTTGTTACTAAACTGTTCTTATCTCAACCTGTGGGAGTTGCATTCTTTTGATTCTCCCCCCATCTCTCTGGAAGCAGGGGAGGGCAAGAAAGGGGGCTTGAGTGAGTGAACGAGCTGCGTGGTTGGTAGGGTTTAAACCACGAAACCTTGACAGGACAAGAAAATATGGAATTGTTATTCTTCGTGCAGAAATGTAATATTTCCCATTCTTTACTGATGGAGTAATTGAGTAATGTCTTGGTTTCTTTCATCAGCAGTAATGAATGTTTGTTTACAACTAACCAGAATGTAGTATTTTCTGGTTTAATTATATATTCAAAATTTTTCTACAGTACATCTTCCTACAGTGCATTTTATTAAGAGAAGTAGGACTATAGCACTTGGGAATACTATACAGCCATGTAAGGATTTAGAGATTCACTTTAACTCACAAAATTTTTTTGTAATTTATGCATTAGTGCACCTTTGTAAAGGTTACAAACATGATAAACTCATACACATTACAATGTGACTGCCCCACTATGGTGCTCCTTGCCTCTTTTATGTCAACCATACAATTTGCATGAATTTAATAATATACTTCAAATAGCCTATTTTATTTATTTTTTCATTAGAATATGAATTTCAGAAGTCAGTTTCTGTTCTTCCATTTTCTGCTTTTTACATTTATAATAAGACAGAAGAATTACTGAATATGGAAAAAAAAATAATTAATGGAAAGTCTCTGCTCCTTGTTTTTTAACCTTAGTTTAATTAATGCCTTCCACATGTTGAAATATATCTGTGTTCTTACTTCACCGGAATTCTTCTTGAGAGTTACACCAGGATTAAAGTAAACAGTAACTGATAGACTAGAAGGTAAAACAACTGCTGCAGCATATATAAATTTAATGGGGCAGTTCGCTGTTGCATTGTCTATGACTGCAACGTGTCTTTACTTTACAACTTGTTTATTTTGATAAAAAACTTAATATTTTTATCACTAATTAATATAGATAAGTGAAGGCATCTCAGAATGGATTGAACCTTGGAACTGCATGTTGCTTTTGAAGTATGGGTGAATTTCCAGCTAACTTTTTCACAAGTGGGCTTTGATAAAGTACTATGAAACTGATCTCTTCTACCTTCATTTATAGGAAAGATACTAAATGGAGACTAATGGCAGAAGGATTCTTTATTGCTGTGGAAAAGCAGCTTGGGTGAACAACAACAGGGAGAGTGAGGCACATCAACCTATTCTACTTAAAAACTCTTCTAATTAGAAAATGTGCCAAGTAGAAAATTACTGGGTTTGTCTAGCCCTCCGAAGTTCCCTCATTTTTTCTTAGACTTCCTATGGAATTGCTCATTTGCTTGTCAACCTTCACACTGGCACTGTCCTAAAGGTCAGATAGATGATAGGTTTCTGTGAAGAAAATACTAATTTGGATTCACATGTTACTGCAGTTGATAATCACCCTGTTGTAACCCCCTGATATTGTGTTTAACACTCTCATAATCTCTTCAAGAGGCACTCTTAGGTCAGGTAAAAGAAGAGAGCTGGCCTGAGCAGTGCATTTCTTAACCTTAACATACTAGTTGGGAAATGTGCAAAGTCAGATTATTCACAGTTTCTAAAAGCCATAGACTGTCATGGGGATCCTAAGCAAAGAGTCACTTTTGAAGATTTAAGTATTTAAATACATAAAGGACTATGTGGTTAGTAAAACAAATATCATTCTTCAGACAGTTTCTAAAATAGTATAAGGACCAAAGTTGTGCAGCTATGATTGAATAACTCTGCTATTAAGCTCAAGATTAAACTGCTTAGCAACTTATAGAGCCTGGAAAGGAGAATAAACAAGAGCTGAATACCTACATTTTTCCTGAGGCTTTCTAATAAATGCATTCCTTTGAGAATATCCTCTGCTATCCTGCTGTGAATTCAAGTATTCCACCAAAAGCAATAGAACTCAGTTCTGAGCCTATATTAGCACTTTACTGTGCCTAAGTAATTCCTTCAAACCCATCTTTCTCTATATTCATATCGTTTTATGCAAAAAGGAAGAGCCAGATATTTGGACATTATTCATCACTTACACTGTTAGTCACTTTTCTTCACATTGTTGAATTTCAGAACTGATAAACAAATGAACACTCACTAATCCATTCACAAGCTCTGTTAGCAGGACATGGAGTTTTGGCTAGGACTCCTGGATCACTACAAATATTACTTAGAATGACAGCCATAGCCTTTATTGCCATATCATTCCTTTTCCCAACTCAAAGCATGTCTGGTCAATGATCAATTTTGAACTCCTGCACAGATATATATCTAATGAGCACAGATCCGACGACTGTCAGGAGATGACTAATTTCTTTTCTGCATTTTTCCTGATAGATAGCCGGACTCATACAGAGAGTAATGAGAAGGACTACAATGTAAGATTTGGTCTCCCGAATCCGAATCTCAGCTGTCATGGTCAGGAGTTAAATTGTATCCAGATTCTTAAACTGACAGTAATTTCTCTGCCTTTAGTCCTCCTTTCTCTCAGGAATCCTTCCTTACCCATGCTTCCCTCTTAGATGGTATAGATAAAACATTTGGGAGTTTTGTACAAAAATGATTCTGTGCGTGAAGTAACCATCACCCTCAAGTCCTGACTGTAGTACAGCTGAAACAGTGCTAAAACATCTAAAATGCTTGGTTGATCAAGACATAAATCTAAGTAAACTGAAAATTAACCATTAGGTTTTAAGCAAATTGTCAATCAAAAACTTCCAGACAGCTAGAAATGCCATTGTTAAATCTATGCTTATGGTCATTGGTAATATGTAGCAAGAGATGCCTTTTTATTTGACTGTATCTGTGGATTTTGTCTGCTTTTGCAGATGAGGAAATTACTTTTTCCCACAGCTTAGGTCTTTATGGTCTTTGCCTGCAATTTCAGTCGAAAATTAAGGAGGGAATCTAGTTAGCTGTGCTACAGTGTCCCTTCATTAGCGTGCCACATTGCTGATCCAAAATAGGAAAGGAGGAAATACGAATATTATAGAAGTGCTGGTTTAGTTCTTTTTCTATGCTAGAGTATCAACATTTTGTTTGATGTACTTATGTTTGTGCATGCAGCAGTCCATGCACTTTAGTTCATTTGTTTTGTTGATCTGTTTTAGAAATATTATGTTCATAACTTGAAGCCATATATGTGAAAGAACTTACTATTATTGTCAAAGCTTATTGATTTCTGAAAGCCTTGCTTCTGATTTTCCTTTTGTCCTCCAAATACTTCTCTGACCCTTTACTTCCTCCTAAACTTGATAAATTATTTGATAAATTCTAATTATATGAGGACCAGTTCAAATCAAACCTCAGGACTGGTAGAAAGGAAAGGAAGTCCATCATATTTGTAAATTACAGGTAAAGCTCCTCTTTAAAACTTTTAACTAGTGAACATCCTTTCCAAAGAGCATGATGACTTTTGGAAGTACATACCCCTTCTTTAATGCTTGTGGTTTGTTCTTGTATTTTCAACCTCAGCCTTAGCTAATAAGTTTCTATTTCTGAGAGTGTCACTGAAGGACTCAACATTTTTTTCTCTCATAAAAAATGTATAAGCCAAGTTCTCCCTTACCAAATTAAGAAAAAATAGATATGTAGCTACTAGTATCAGTAATACTTCTGAGCCCTTTAGTACCTATACATTTTAGTAAGCTGAAATATACAGGTTTACATAAAAAGCTTATTCAGATCTTCAGTGCTAGAAAACATTTCATCAGGGAAAACCTTTTAGAAAATAACTAGTCACGTTTGCTGAAGTAAAAACAGAGGACAAATCTGTTTCTAAGCAAATAGCAGCAATGTTATTCACTAAAAATAGCTAGATTTTCCGAATCTGACTCTAAGTGTGAAACCCTTTAATTACCAGAAATTAAGCAGTTGGTAACTGTGATTGTCTGAGTTGCAATGTGAGGTATATAGGCATGCTAAGGCAGTTTAAGCTGTTATGATTTCTAAAAGCACCTGAAAGAAACCCCGCAGAGAAGGCCTAAGGAATACTGGCAGATAAATAACTGGACATGAGCCAGCAACATGCCCTCACAGCCCAGAGAGGCAACCATATCCTGTGCTGCATCAAAAGAAGCCTGGCCAGATGCTTGAAGGAAGTGATTCTTCTCCTCTACTATCCTCTTGTGAGACCCCACCTGGAGTGCTGTGTTCAGATCTAGAGTGCTCAGCACAGGAAAGACATGGACCTGTTGAAGAAGGCCACAGAAATTATCATAGGGATAGGACATCTCTTCTATCAAGACAGGCTTAGAGAGTTGGAGTTTTTCAGTCTAAAGAAGAGAAGTCTTGGGAGCGACCTTGCAACAGGCTTCCTGTACTTAAAGAGGAATTATACTAAAGATGAGGACAGGCATTTTAGCAGGGTAACTATAAGATGAGGGGTAACAGCTTTAAACTAAAAGAGAGAAGATTCAGGCTGGACGTGAGAGAAAAATTCTTTACAATGAGGGTGATAAAACACTGGCACAGGTTGCCCAGACAGGTGGTTGGATGCACCATCCCCGGAGACATTCAAGGCCAGGCTGGATGTGATTCTGAGCAACCTGATCTACTGTAAGATGTTCCTGCTCACTGCAGGGGTGTTGGAGCAGATGATGCTCAAAGGTCCCTTGCAACATAAGCTATCTCATGATTCCATGATTCCATGATCAGCCCACTCCCAGTGCCCCATCTTGTTCCAATAAAAAGATATATGTAACAAGTTTCAAACACAGTATCAGGGTAAACAAGTAAGGAAGTTACACCCTTAAAACCACCTTCCTCATAATTGTGAAAAAGCAATAAATGAAACAAAATGCAATTAGCAGTCCAGTAGAAAAACAAAGAAAGAAATGTAATCTATGAAGGTAAGCATTTTTTTTTTTGCAAATGGAAAAGTTCCTTAAATACAAAACATATAAAGCTCAGTGCTGTGCTTCACCTGTTAGACCTAATTAAAATATGCAAAGATGCAGGAGTCTGAAAGGCAATGAAGTGGTATTAACATCTTCTATTACACAGAAAGCTTCAATCAATCATATCTCTCATTTTTACTTAAGGGAAAAGAATGTTTCAAATGAGACTTCTGTTTGGTTTAATTTATTTTCTTTACAGTTCATCTACAGTTTTATAATCAACGCAAACATTTTCCACTGGAAGCCCTGGAACTTCCCAAAGAAATTCCCCTTGAAATTCAGAATTCACAAAAAGAAACAGAGGACTCACTTTGCAGCCAAGAGCTGCACTGAATGAAAACAAGCTGACCTTCAAGGAAAACATCACCTGTTTCACTCTGGGACATACATTCTGCCACTGCTGAGCTTGTCATGAGAGGTCTTTCCTTGAGCTGGTTACTCCCAGTTCAAAGATGGAATCATAGAATCATGAAACCAGTCATAGAATTATAGAATCATAGAACCATTATAGAAACATAGAATCATAGAATAGTGGATATAGAAAGACTTTATAGCCTTTATACCATCTATATGCTATGTTATCTCTTCTGCTGTTCACTTTTTTTTTTTTTTAAATAAAAATGAAAATATTAGAAAGCTGAGCAACACTGGAATGCAGATTTTTCAGTTTACAATGAACCCTGGAAGCAATAACACTTACAAAAACCTTCCAAGAATCTACAGAATTTCTTAATTTATAAGTGATACAATCAGAGATGTTTTCAGAATATTTCTATAGTAAAAAAAAAATAAAATAATTAAATAAATAAAATAAAAAAGGGTGGATCCTCAGCCATTTTGTCAGTCTAGAAGTAATAAATTCCTGTAAAGGGCAAACCAAATTCCTGTTAATGAGGACTCGCTGACAGACTCTTTACCATGACACTACAATTGAATTGCTATCTGGCTCCAGTCAAGCTATCTGATCTCAGCCTGTGCAAAAACCCCTGTTCTGTCCTTGTAGGCATCAAGCTTTCCCAGGTGAGGATTACCTTATACAGATTGTTAATAAGAGATGAACTCCCTGTGAGATGGAGCCATAGGTCATTCTGTAATGCAGTGTTTATCACTGCTAAAAATAAAATTTTTGAGAGAGCTAATTCTCTGACAATCTGAGAGTTACAGAATTATGCTTTTGTGGAAAAAGGGCAGGTAGACATATGAGGCATATCCACAGACTGCAAGGGCCTGTGACCAGTATCCTGTCTTTGTATTTTATAAACTTCTCTGTTACAGCTACAGAAGTGTTCTCAGTAGCATAATGAGAAGACTGCTCCTTTTTAAAGCCAGCTATCACTATTAGTGTTTTTGCAATTATACGGGCACCGTATATCTTGAAACAACAGATGTCACTGGGTTCGTTATAATGAGAAATACACTTCCAGTTTATTAAGTTGCATGCTACTGCCAGGATAGTTCAGTGAAGTCACATCAGACTTCCTGAGTCTGCTCTACACAACCACTTGCCAACATTTTTCAATAGTGTATAGAACTTAGGTTTTAATTCAAACGTGGGTCCTGTTTTACCAGTGTCCATTCTGTGGCCTGGTCAGTGGAGCCTATATAAGAGCAAATTTTCTGTGAGGACCTGTGACTCCATAGAAAACCCATTCTGGAGCAGTTCATGAAGCACTTTAGCTTGTGAGAAGGACTCATTTGTGGAGGTTATGAGAGACTGTGCCAAATCAGTGGAACTCCAGGCTGGAGCAGGGAAAGAGTGTGAAAGACAATATGTCATGAACTGACCACAACCCCTGGTCCCTCTTCCTCTGTGCAGCTCAAGTGAGGAATTAGTGAAATTGTGCGCAGGAAGAAGGGAAAGGGGGAGAAGAAGGTGGTTTTAGATATGTTCTTATTTCTCATTATACTACTCTGATTTGCTTGGCAAGAAATTAAATTAATTTCCCCAAGTCAAGTCTGTTTTGCCCATAACAGTAATTGCTGAGTGATCTCACTGTCCTGTCTTCAGCCACAAGCTTTTTGTACTGTGTCTTGTGGTGAAGGGGATTGAGAGAACAGCTTGATAGGCGCCTGAGAATCGGCCAATATCAATGCACAAACAGTCACACAGACCAGTATTTGGGCCACTGAACTCTTACATTAGTGTCCATTGGTTGGCTGTTAGTGTTTTACTACTGCAAAACAAAGGAACCTCAACATTCTTGTTCTGGCTGGCTAGGTTTTAACTGAACTTAACCCAAGTTGACTCTAAATGATAAATGTTTGGGTTTGGGTTGGTTTTATCATATAGACCTATAAATGAGAATAATAAGCATTCATTAATAGACTGAAATATTATGTCTTTGTCAAAACAAATACCTTTGGCAATGGCAGCATTCCTGGATGTGGCTTGTTGGAACTGGGAAGCTAGAGGTAACCACCAAACCAACCTCATATATGTCAGGCACATGTGTGACCTCAAGCATTATGAAGTGTTATGCTGGAGGAGTTTTTTGTCATAGTCCCACTTCATTAGAAACCAGTTTGAGGTTTCAAATGTTTTACTCACATCTAAGTAGGTCCTATCATAAGCAAAAAAAAATCTTAGGAATAAATGTTTATGAAAGGCACAAAGTTTGAACAACATATTCATCCTTGTGAGAAAAGTGTCTTCTAGGGTATAAAATCTTACATAGCAAAAATGTCTGCTAATTTTCATTACCTGTGTGAACTGTAAACATAATTATCCATAGACTTTATCTTACAAAATTCCTTAATAGGTGTTTGCTTACTGTTCTCTTTGTGCATATTACTAAAATCCTTTGAATAAAACTACTTCTATGTATAGTTGTGCAGTTTACAATGAAGGCCTGCCTCTGATGAGTACTGACTGTGAGAAACTCAGGTACTGCCTATTAACGTGTCCTGTCAGGTGGAGCTGTGTATTGAACGTGCTGTCATAATTCCACAGCTACTCCAATGGAGAAAAGAAAAAAAAATTCCCCTCCCCCAAACAGCAACAAAACAATAAAACAGAGAAATTCAAAGAAAAGGAAAACAGTGAAGATTAATCATTTCATATATTGCAGAAGATTAATCCTATCTACCACGTTCTGAGATGCTTTTAAGGTTGGGAATATGCTCATGTTATTTTATAGGTCATAGCAAGCAAACAGATTTGCTTCAGCTCCTTCCATGATAAATGTGACTATATTTCATGCCCAGTGATTCCCATGTAAAATAGAAGTCAGGAGGCTTTGCTTAGCTGGTTTCCATTGCTCCACATAGGAAAGCATCCACTTCTCCTCCTTTTAAAGGAAGGCTCATTTAACTTAGAATTATGTGCAACAATTTGTTTAAAGACTGCAATCAGAGACTGAAACTCACTAAAACAGCTAAAGGGTCACCTTCTTTGCAGTACAAAGGAAGGAGTGTGACAAGCTATACAAAATTCTCTAGTAGATGACAATAAGTCAGAAGGAAGAGAAGCTAGCTATGATCCTAAAAAGAGATTTTGACTAACACAGACTATAAATAATTAAAAAGAAAAAAAGCCCAAAAAAATAACAAATCAAAAATCCCACAGGGTAAAATGAGTTCTGCTGGGTGGCAGTTTTATTGTGTTACTTTTTTTTTTATCCTGCTACCAAATCAGATAATTTCTCTTTAAAAACAAAGATAAAACTCACATGCTTTGTAAACATTTTATTTCTTTTTAGTACAGCAAATCTATTTCTTTTAAAAAGAGAAATAATGAAAATTTTGAGGATGCTCTTTTGAAAGATATATGTTATTGTCTCTGTAAGTACTGCTAAATCGGAAATAAAATATTACGCCTTGGTTCTCCAGCATTGCGTCAACTGAAGAATAATGAAATCCTGTTGTGTCTGAGACAGAGACATCAGAGCAACAAATGTTACACAGTTGGTCTCAGAATTAGAGAAATGGCCACAGTAATTAAGCAATGATGTTATACTCTGTACATCTTCAAAGTCCTTCTATTTTTTAATTATTTTTTTTTTTTTTAGTTTTTAAATTGTATCTTAATCTGTCAAGATGGGATTTATTTTGTATTCTGTGATAGCAATGCTTTATTCTGGTCTGTAGCTTTGCCTCCTAGCAGCTTTACATTACACATTGCTGTTGGAGCCAGCAAACTAGTGAATTACCTTTAGCTGTTGATCCTACTCATGTAAATGATAATGTGTTGCAAAGGGGGTTGCAGGCTGGGAAAGTCTGTCAGTGTGAATTACCATTAATATACTGAGTTTGTCAAAGGAAATAAGAAGATATTAAAACTAAAAAATCACCAAAACTATCCATTGGGAATGTGTACCTGAAAATCTAGCAAACACAGAGAATGTGGAGAATAAGGATGAAAGAGGATGAAAATAACCTAACATGGATTAAAATAGGTAACAGCAATAATACCTATATATAGGAGGGTAAGGTTCTTCCCTGTGTATAAGATGTTTTTGGTATGTAATACACAAATGTTACAGCCTTCTGATTTTACACCAGCCAAATCCTGCCAACTTGGAGTTTCTGTACAAAGTTCAGATTACTGTTGAAACTGTTCACCCTGGTACAGGAACAGTGCATGGATGAGTTCTGGCAGAGGGTGACAAACTTGTTATATGGGGAAGGAAAGAAGAAGAAGGTGAAAGGCACAATATTCTCATGGACACTTTGTAAGATACATAGGAAAATAAATAAACATCTTCTGACTATTTGTTATTTCTCTATCTGATTCTGGCAGGTGCGATTTTTCAAAGGTGCTGTAGTGCTTTTCTCTGGGATGGAATTAATATTTTTCATAGTAGCTTGTTTGGTGCTGTTCTGGATTTGTGTCGGGAACAGTCTTGATAACACACTAATGATTTAGCTATTGCTGAGTAGCGCTTACACAGGGTCAAGGACCTCTCTTCTTCTGACACTGCTCTATCGGTCAGTAGGCTTATGAAGAAGACGGAAGGGGGCATAGCCGCACAACTGACCCCAACTCAACCCAAGGGATATTCCATACCGTATGATGTTGTGCTTAGCTGCAAAAGCTTGAGGCAGTGGGTGGGCTGGAAGCATACCAGGTCTGCCATTGCTCAGCGACATCAGTTGGCTGATGGTGAGCAATTGGCAGGAATTCTTTGCATCACTTGTGGTTTTATTTTGTTCTGTTTATTTTCTTAGAGTTTAGGTGTTTTGCTTGTTGTGGGATTGTTACTTATAAAACTGTGTTTATTTTAACTCAAGAGTTTTCTCACTTTTACTTTTCCGGTACTTTCTACCAGAATTGAACCACAATAGATGCAAATGGTGGAGTAAACAATGAACGTTGGCAATTCACTAATAAGCCAAGGAGAAAATTCTGTCACAAAACAGCTAGGAGACATTTCTGTTCTGCTGCATCTCACAAAACAGATAGTGGAGAATTTTTTTTTTTTACAGGAAATTTAATTTGCTTTTCCCTCAATTTACTTAGAAAGAAGAAAAGGAAAAGAAAAAAGTGTAATTTATGAATTAAAACTGTATAGTGAGATAAATTATTTGTTTGTCAAGGAGACTGGGCTTATATTTTTGAATAGAATAAAATCCACAGAATTTTTTAATCTGTTCTTGATTTAAATATCTTTGTTTTCTTCTGGCTTTAGAACTAAGCAAAACACCTCTTGCTTATAGGCATATCAAATCAGCTCTGAAGGGCTCAGTTTTGACTTCTGTTCCCTTGTGAATGATTCTTTTTGTCAATCATTTCTTTTATGAATAGCCTACAACTATGCATAAAACATCTAAAGCATTATAATTTATGGGAAGGACAGCTGCTGTAGCTGCAACATCTTTGGTTTTCAATAGTCCTTCATTTGCAGGATGGGGGTGTGCCTGTGTATGTAATTGCATGCACTATAACAGACCAAGAGAATCACTGTTCAGGTGA
The DNA here is from genome assembly GCA_002631895.1 of Agapornis roseicollis. Lineage (NCBI taxonomy): Eukaryota > Metazoa > Chordata > Aves > Psittaciformes > Psittacidae > Agapornis > Agapornis roseicollis. Next base: position 18,259 of record NDXB01016223.1, read on the forward strand.
GAGAATCTAGGGCTTTTGATGTTGGTTTTCATTCACCTTTAAAAAACTTGTTCCCCTGGGTCCTCGTGCTAAGATACTTATTTGTAGTATATAACAGCCTATTTGTCATTTTTCTATTAAGTTAGAAAAAAATGCCAACTATTAGACATTTGACCACCATACACAGAGAAAACAATGGATCTATCATACCCTAAGAGTTTTGCTTCTAATAAATAATTTTCTTCTCTTCCTCATAATTGGCATCTTGTGATAGAGGATCTAATGATCAAGTCAATAGATGGTTCTATTATAGCAGAATTTACCACTCCCTATTGTAGATCTTAGGTCATGAAAATTGCAAGTCCTTTTTTTAATGAGATCTGACAATGAACTTCAATTTATGAAATACTCAGATTCTCCCAGAATTTGTTTTTAAAATTCCACTGGTGGCTTTTCAGAAGATCTCAGTGGCTGCAGTCAACATTGTTTAAATCTAAATGTTGTAAATTCAATATTAAAGTAGAAAGTGTTACAATTTGAGGTAATTGTGAAATCTGAACTGAAAAATAAATCATTTACAACATGAGTAGAGCTATGACAAAGCCAAGTGTCATAATAAAGTACTGTAGAAGGTTCCAGGAATGAACCTAATGAATATGGGTGTAGAAGTGGACTGTTTGTCAGGTTTCTTTAGCAGCCTGCTGTTAAGACTGTTATATTACTCCGAGAACTAAACATTCAAGCTTGAATTTAAACTGTGAAAACAAACCACATTGATTTTTACCCACAGGTAATTATTTTGATCTTAGAGATCTGGCCACTATTAACCTCCTGAAATTTAAAACACTGTTCAAAACCCTGACTGCTATCTGTAGAGAGCTATGATTATTCTCCAATAGAGAGAAATCATTTACTGCTCAAATCTGCCCTTGGCATGAATCTTGAATAAGCATATAGAAACATACATCTTTTTACAAGGTGAAGCATCTTTCCTTTGTAATTAAATTTTCCACTGAAATAGCAATTTGACAAAAAAAAAACAAAAAACCAAAAAAAAAAAAAAAAAAAAACAAAAAAAAAAAATTTTA
>NDXB01016224.1:0-11373 GCA_002631895.1 Agapornis roseicollis
TCATCCAACTTGGCCTTGAACACTGCCAGGGATGGAGCACTCACAACCTCCCTGGCCAACCCACCCCAGAGTCTCACCACCCTCACAGGAAAGAATTTTTTCCTTATATCCAATCAAAACCTCCCCTGTTTAAGTTTGAACACATTACTCCTTGTCCTGTCACTACAGTCCCTAATTAAGAGTTGCTTCCCAACATCTCTATAGGCTCCCTTCAGATACTGGAAGGATGCTATGAGGTCTCCATGCAGCCTTCTCTTCCCCAGGCTGAACAGCCCCAACTCTCTCAGCCTGTCTCCTTATGGGAGGTGCTCCAGTCCCCTGATCATTTTCATGGCCCTCCTCTGGACTTGTTCCAACAGCTCCATGTCCTTTTGATGTTGAGGACACCAGAACTGCACACAATACTCCAGGTGAGGTCTCATGAGATCAGAGAGGCAGTATCACCTCCTTCGACCTGCTGGTCACGCTCCTTTGGATGCAGCCCAGGACACGATTGGCTTTCTGGGCTACAAGCACACACTGTCGACTCATGATCGTTTTCTCATCGACCACCAACCCCAAGTCCTTCTCTGCAGGGCCAACCTCTTTGCCCAACCTGTAGCTGCGCCTGGGATTACTCCGACACAGGTGTAGGACCTTGTACTTGTCATGGTTAAACCTCATGAGGATGGCATCAGTCTACCTCACAAGCGTGTCAAGCTCCCTATGGATGGCATTCCTTCCCTCCAGTGTATCCACCGAACCACACAGCTTGGCGTCATCGGTAAACTTGCTAAGAGTGCACTCAATCCCACTGTCCATATAGCAGCAGTGGTTTGTGTTATACCTTAGTTACTGGGCTGTTCTTATCTCAACCCATGGGAGTTACATTCTTTTGATTCTCCTCTCCATCCCTCTGGCAGCAGGGGGAGGAAGGTGGGGAAGTCTGTGTAGTGTCTCAGTTGCTGTTTGGGCTTAAACCATGACACTAGGGAAGTTGTGAATGCTCCATCCGTGGTGATGTTCAAGGACAGGTTGGACAGAACCTTGGGTGACATGGTTTAGTGGGAGGTGTCCCTACCCATGGCAGGGGGTTTGGAACTAGATGATCTTAAGGTCCTTCCTATTCCTGACTATCCTATGATTCTAAATTTTTCAGCAATTCTTTTGTTTCTCTTTAATTGTAGATACAGGAATATCAGTGTGAGGTAGAGGGTGTGCTTCATTTTCCAAATATTTTTATCTTTGATAGGGGTTTTACTTGTTCCACGTTTTGTTGCTAATAGATCTATCTTACAATATTATGATTTTAAGTGGTCAGTGAATATATAATGTTCCTCATTACATCTGATTTAATGGTATGCAGTTGGAACTAACTGTGGCTAATACTGTATTTCTGCTTTACCCCCAAGGCATACACTGAACTTGCTGAAGAACCATGCTATCTGCTGTGGATAGAGCAATGCCTGTAAAGAACAACCAGGAGAAGAAAGCCAGTGATCTGCACCATCATATAGATCCCAGGTACATCCAGTCTGATGATGGTCTTCCAGTGACCTGCATTGACTAGTGAAGGTAGAGATATGTTTCTAGAGGTATGCTTCTAATCACACCATTTTCCAGGTAGTGCCAGTTCAGGCAGAGAGATATCAAAGTAATATCCTCTGCAAACAACAGGTGAAAGTGTCATACCTGGGGAATGAGGAGAGTCATTTCTGTTGCTCTGTACTGAAAGCCCTACAACATCAGCCAATGGATTTTCAAAGATGCAAACCTGATTGTCTATGAAGCTGTAATTTACAATTCAGTTTTATAAGGCTCATCTGTCTGTGACCCAAGTCCGAGTTTTATGAACAACTGTGTGATTGTGGAGGAGCAATTAAGGTTAACACTTCCTTACTTGATGATGGACAACCACTGGAAAGCAGAGATTATCAAGTGACCATATTGATTCTTAGCCTGTTTGTTTGCTCCCAGGCATTTACCATACCCTGCTAGGTGATGAACAATTGTGTGCTCATAAATTGTATGCAGAGAAGGCATTACAAGGCTATTTGTCATCCTCCTAAATCTGACTACCTCTGCCTTCAATATTCATGGAAATATTGGTTTGTATTGCATAATTCTCAGGCATAAGTTTCTACAGTCTTGTATGTGCTGCTGACACATACCTATTATGTTTCACAAATCCCCCTGAATTGTGCCAATGTGTGTGGGAAAGGAGGATTCACCTCACATAAATTCAGTCATAGAAGTCAGTGTGTTAAACTAGCCACTGTAGATTACTTTTTATAGTAATGAGGTGAGGGAGATGAGGACTCTCTCTCAAAGGGTAAATCAATTGATTATAAAGCACAATTCTGAAAAAGGTTTGTATGATTTACAGTCTGGAGAAGTCTTCACTACTGATTTAAAAAAGGACACTAGATGACAAGATTAGAAGTTGAGGATTAAAAGTCTAAATGACAACCATCTAATGTAAGGAGAGATGAGTAATAGCTTGGGAGCGCTAGACATGGATGAATCACAGAAGTCTGGCATCGTGTGTGAATTCTAACCTAAGCAACTCCGAGAGTGTAAATGCTGTCTTTGTCCTTCAGTGGAGGCTGGAAAGTGCAAGAGCATTTGGCTATAGGTCAGAATACTATTGAAGCATGAAAATCTTCAGCTATGAATTCCTCATACCTAGGATTTTAACTATGCTCTCAAAATTNAAGCAACTCCGAGAGTTGCTGGAAAGTGCAAGAGCATTTGGCTATAGGTCGGAATACTATTGAAGCATGAAAATCTTCAGCTATGAATTCCTCATACCTAGGATTTTAACTATGCTCTCAAAATTTTCAACACCTTATGCTTTAATAAATTATTCTGTAATAAACAACACTGCAGATAAATAGATGAGTATATATAACATCCGTCTTTTAAAAACTCATGTACACACACAGCTAAATGTAATTAAAGTTCCTGCTTCCTCTTAGTTTTAGCAAAATTGAATAGTTCAGCAGGAGTCCCCAGCTATATAAAACATAACACAATGTGTCTTTAGAAACCCATGTATCACATATTCAGTCCACATTTCTATGACAGCTAATCAAATAGAATTTCATAGCTTTTCTAAATGAAGAAAAAGAATTCTAAAGAATTTCCCTAAATTTTAAAGCACAGTTGCAGTCCATAAAAAGGAGCTCCCAAAAGAAGAAAGTAATTATCAAAATTATTATAGGAACATTGAGAAGTATAACAGACTGTTCAAAGAGATGTTATTAAATTCTTTCACTCTGGCTGCTTCTTCGAAAAGTATCATAGACATGCTACCATTAAGTGTTAAATCTTCCAGTAAATACTTAAGTATTTCCAGTATTTTTATGATTGTATGAGGCTTTTTTTTTTTTTTTTTTTTTTGCAAATAGGAAGCGAGCTGACTGAAGAAAAATGAAAAATATTTTATTTTAATTTCTTCTATATTGGCCTTGACTCTGTGTTAACACATCTTAGGAATAACTAAAACATCCCTGTATTATGAACATTGTCTTAATTACCAGTCCAAAACAGCACTGTATGAGCTACNCTGCAAATAGGAAGCGAGCTGACTGAAGAAAAATGAAAAATATTTTATTTTAATTTCTTCTATATTGGCCTTGACTCTGTGTTAACACATCTTAGGAATAACTAAAACATCCCTGTATTATGAACATTGTCTTAATTACCAGTCCAAAACAGCACTGTATGAGCTACTATGAAAAAAATTAACTCTAGCCCAGAAAAAAACAGTACAAACTCATGTAATTAAAGAATGCTATTTAAACTTAATACTTATATTTAAGATCTATTTACACTTAATTTTCAGAAATCATTATGTGATTATACAGTTTTTCCTTGAAATATAGGTATGCTCTGGGATTAGTGAATATTCAAAAAATTTAAAAAACATCTGTTCATTTTTACAACTGACATCCTATGATAAACTAAAAAAAAAACAGAAAGATATTTTACATATAACTATATGGAGAAAGGAACTACTTAAAATCACTTATAGAAAAGGCTATAGCATGTTGCATTTTTTTTTTTTGTTCCATTTGCTTTATTTTTACTTCTCAGAACTTACTTTTAGCTCAGTATTGTTCTCCAGAGCAGTGGTTTGGGTATCTACTCTAGGATGAAGAATTAGCTTCTTTCTCTGAACACAATTTGTAATATACTGTTGTATTTCTGAGTAGTGCAGTGACTTTTGAGGTACAGTAATGAAATTTCCTACTCCCTGATATTTCTTCCTCTGTGCAGGGTTAGACTATAGTCATGAAAATATAATTAGGGCAAGCAGAAGTCAGTATAATATGTAAGTATTATTTTCAGTAGTTTTGCATATATACAGAAATATATTTTTTCTCAGAACATATCTATTAATATAAGATGATGACACCAAATATACTACTCAGCTTGCCAATATTTATCTCTACCTGCTAAATGCTTTCTGGTTTTCTGCTTTTAACCTAAAAATATGAATAGAAATTAAAGGTTGCCTGCCCTGTAATTCCAGCCATCTCCTATGTCTATTTTGTTAACTCCATTACTAAACCCAGAAGTTTTTCTTTTGAGCATGCTATGCTATAAAGTTTCAAAAACACCCACAACTCCAGAGATCATAAGATCCATTAGCAACTACCTTCCAAATGGCCTGAAACCTTAGTTCAGAGAACGAAACAATGGGAGCAGATGGAAGATCAAGAAAACTCCAGGTATCTTGAAAAATCTGTATGCAGAAGGAAACTGCTGGCTGTTGAGATCTCTGCAGTGACAAGGCCATTTCCAGCAGAGATCTTGCCTATAACTGCTTCAGACTAAATAATTATGGAGAAATTACACTATATGATTTAGGAAGCAAATTTGAGATACTAGCATGGCCCACCTTTGGTAAAAGAAGTTGGATAACTGCAACTATTAAGATGGGAGTATCAATGAAACCAGTGTGTGGAGTTGGGACTCTTAAAACTGCCTAAGGAGGCATTTGACCAAAAATGATTATGCTGAAGAGATGATAGCCACTGGCTGAATTAAAGAATAACCATGGAATTACAATGGCATTTTTAAAACTAAGAAAGCACAAACTTGAAAAGCAGAGAGGGATCATGGAGATTTGTATCAGAGGGGAAACAGAACAGATAACAGAGCATAGTCCCCACAGAGGACAGAAACCCCTTCCAAGGTCAGACAGAGCAACTTGTGTGTGTATGTGTGCACTTGTGCATATGCACTCATCTGTGTGCATCACCCACTCAGCATTTGAATGACTCAGGGAGAGCAGGAAGAGAATTTCTGGGGGTTAGTTACAGAGGGATGTTCAGACTAATATAAATTAGCATTTTGTGTCTAGTATTGCTGTTTCTTTAATATACTGCTGATACTGATCTGCAGCGTACAGGTCACTGACTGCCAGTTAATTATGTGTCTTTGATAAATTAACCTATTTCAACCCATTTCAAATTAAAATCTTGTTTAGCTACTTCTGGTAAAAGTACAGACTAGAACACTGAACTGATGCAAGTTCAGTTGCTGTATTTATTATTAGCAAACAGTCAATAACAAAATACAAATATTCAGTCCACATTACTTGAAGGGACTAACCACTAAAATAAAGTAGAAATTACTTAGCTGTTTAAGCCCTGCCAGTAACTCAGAACCATGTAGTCCCTTGTTCACGCTCGCCCTTCTTCCTGTCCTCCCCCTTGCCCCCTCCCCACTGCTGGACAGATAGGGAGGAGAATCAGAAGAATGTAAATCCCACAGGTTGAGATAAGAAGAGCCCAGTAAATACAGCACTGCACCAGCTACTAAGGAGAAAAATAACTGCTATAGCTGAATCCAGGATGTTTATTTTACTGAAGGAATTATAATCTTGAATTTTAGTTTCCTCTGACATGTTGAAGAATCTGTTCAATGCTGTCTGTTCATATCTAAGGATTCCATCAGATAAAGCACAATTTCATGAAGCGATACATTTTCCAAAGTAGCTCTAAATACAAGTGTCAGTTTTCTTGTTTCCTAGCACCTTCTGACTTTATGATAAATTTGAATTAGTAAGTAATAACACATACATTCCCAAGAATTTGATGACTTTGAGTTCTTACATGCTCTTTAAGTTAAATGCAGCAACAGTCAGTTTTTTCTAGAATACTTCTGCAGATACCTATGTGTCACACCTGCCACTTCTGTATAACAGATTCTGGAATGTTCTTGGGTTTAAGTGGAAAGGTTGACCATAAGCTAACAATCTGCTAGGCCTCAAAATGTGTGTAGCCTAGGATACCTATTTTCTTTCACAAACACTGCAGTTCTTATTTGGGAATCAGTTATAAATACCTTAACATTTACACTCTATGAAATGTTTCTGCAGTATGATTCATTTTTGCTGTAGAGCTGTATATTTCTATGTACTGGATCACATTTTCTGTTGGTTAAATGTGATACAAAATTTCCCATACATACTTAAAACTAATAAGGACTTTGATCACATTTAGTATTTGTTGCACAACCAGGAATTTATTACCATTTTAATTTTAAGACAGTGATTTGTTTCCTCAGCGGGGTGTGTGTGTGCACACGTGTGGTAACTTCTTTGAAGTCTAAAGTAAATCCATTCATAACTTATTTATATCCTTATTTCTCAACAGAGAAGCCCTATTCAAAGCATCACTGTATATCAAGAATTGTGCAACTTACATGTTAAAGCTTTGGACAGGAAAACATTGCCAAATGCCTCTTTGTAATACTCACTTGTCTAGTAAGTATGCTTTTTGCCTCTTTGCATCTTGATAGCTGTGTGCATTAGTGAAAAATAAACTCTCAAACATGTCATAACTCTGTTTTATGAAGATAAAACTGTTCAAAGTGTCCACTCATCAGATCTTCAAAGAAATACCTGAATGCAACAGAATGTTTCTCTGTAACTGAATGCAACAAAACAGTAATATAGCCTTTCTGTAGACTTTTATTTACATAATGTTCTTACATTAGCCACCTTCCAATCTGTGAGTTACTAATTAAACATGGTAAAGTGCAATGAAAGTCCACTCAGTATTTTAGTTAGAATGAAGTCTCACCTGTGCTATATAGATTGTCATTGTAGCATACAAAACATCATGCAGTGTTGCAGTTAGTTTAACAGTTCCTGTTTTAATATCTGAAATCTGTTATTTTCCTATCAAGGAACCACACAATGAACAACTATCCCTTCCACACAGTGTTACAGATGTGTTCAAACTGAAGAGTACTTACAGAACGAGTCTCAGGAACTCTTCAATTACACTTGGATGAGTTTCATAGGAAATGTGCCATCTATGGCAATAACTGCTACCCAGAGATTCTTAGTGATCCAATACACTCCTACAACACATTATGCAAGCATTAGAATCATAGAATCATAGAATATTTAGGTCTACAAAGGACCTTAAGATCATCTAGTTCCAACCCCCCTGCCATAAGCAGAGACACCTCACACTAAATCATGCCACCAAAGGCTTCGTCCAACCTGGCCTTAAACACTGCCAGGGATACAGCACTCACAACCTCCTTGGGAAACCCATTCCAGTGCCTCACCACCCTCACAGTAAAGAATTTCTTCCTTATATACAATCTAAACCTCCCTTGTTTAAGTTTTAACTTGTTGTCCCTTGTCCTGTCACTACAGTCCCTAATTAAGACTTTCCTCCCCAGCATCCCTATAGGCCCCCTTCAGACACTGGAAGGCTGCTATGAGGTTTCCATGCAGCCTTCTCTCCTCTAGGCTAAACAGTCCCAACTCTCTCAGCCTGTCTTCATATGGGAGGTGCTCCAGTCCCCTGATCATTTTCATGGCCCTCCTCTGGACTTGTTTCAACAGCTTCATGTCCTTTTTATGTTGAGGACACCAGAACTGCACACAATACTGCAGGTGAGATCTCACGAAAGCAGAGTAGAGGGGCAGGATCACCTCCTTCGACCTGCTGGTCATGCTCCTTTTGATGCAGCCCAGAATACGATTGGCTTTCTGGGCTACAAGCGCACACTGAAGTCAGCTCATGTTCATGTTCTTATTGACCACCAACACCAAGTCCTTCTTGGCAAGGCTGCTCTCAATCTCCTCTCTGCCAAACCTGTAGCTATGCCTGGGATTGCTCCCACCCAGGTGTAGGACCTTGAACTTGGCATGGTTAAACTTCATCAGGTTGGCATCAGCCTAGCTCACAAGCATGTCAAGGTCCCTCTGGATGGCATTCCTTCCCTCCAGCATACCAACCTAACCACACAGCTTGGTGTCATTGGCAAACTTACTGAGGGCACACTCAATCCCAAATCGGTTCTGGGTGGGGACATCAGATTTAAGAGGAAGCCCCTTGCTTTTAATTGTCCTCTTCCTCCTTTTTTTGTTATTTGTTTTTTTTTTTTCTTTTTGTTTGTTGTTGTTGTTGTTGTTTTTTGGTTTTTGTGGACTTGGGTTTGGTGGGTTTTTTTGGGTTTTTTTTTTGTTACTAATTGCCAGCTTCCTGGGTTAATGGTCTCCTTAAGGCCCCTGCACAGTTTGGGCCTGGAGTAAGCAGTCTTGTTTCCTCTCAGCTTCCCTGATATTTTGCAGCCTATTGACTGCATCCCACAGCTCAGTCCCTGCTGCAGCAGGACCTGCACCAGTGAGCACCGAATGCACCCTGCCCATTGTGCACCCTCCCCTCACCAGACCAGTGCAGGCACTCTCTACACCCCAAGCTCTGCACTGCAGCCTCCCCTATCATCAGCTCTGTCTGGGTACCAATGCTGGACATAACTGCGGCAGTCAGAGCAGAGTTCCCAGACCTTGCTGCGGTCATATGGCAAGTGCTCACCATCCCGATCACCTTCTCACTCTAACTGCCATGCAAACTGCCTCGACCCACTCTGTTTGCCCCGGTCCTGGTCACTCGCACTTCCAGGGCAGGTTTTTAACCACCCACAGGACTTGAGGATCCCTCAGTGGCTCTTGTAGCTCTGAGGCGAGGCTCCTGGACGCTGATCTCCCCCCACTCCACTCCGGTGTTGTAGGTGTAACCCCTCATGTGAAATTTAACAGGAACTGTTTATGGTGCAATCTATCAAACTTGAAACATATGCTTTACCCTGATCCAAATCAATATTTTTTAATAGTCCACAAAATAGATTGTATAAGCTGAAGATATACAAGTAGGCTAGAATCAGTTTATTCCATGATTATAGTAGTTATCAGTAGGCATAACATCAGTAATACTTGCTACTACATGCACCATTACGACACCACTTACTTTAAGAAAATAAAATAATCAAGACCATAACCGCTACATATTAAGCAATATAAGATTAATCTGTTCTACTCTATTTCTACTAATTTAAAGTTTCTTGTTATAGGTGTCTAAGCAGTGGTATAATGGTAACATGAAGCTTTTGCTATCAACAAAGAAGAGAGCAAGCTTGACTGCAAAGGCAGCAATGAACATGAAGGGAGAGAAAAGCTCACAGTACCTTGTGTTTTCATTGTCTCATCTCCTGGCTCCATAGCTATTCTCACGGGATCTCTCTGGACACGCCTGGGTTATTCAACTTAACGCTTCCAGGGCCTTTTCTCTAGCCTGACACAGCTGCTCCAGGCTCTTTATAGCCACAACACTGAGGCTATAAAGTTCTTTAGCATCTATGAGAAATCTCCACAAGGAAACTGTTGGTATGAAATGATGCCTGCCCCATGTCTGGCTCCCACACTCTGCTTAGAAGAATGCTAGTTGTCCTTTCCCAAAGCTGTGCTTGTGATCATTCTGACATTTAAAATATATATGATTTTTTTAATTCCAGTATCCTTGCCCATGACTTGACATCATTTAATTTATTAACGTGTATAGCCAAAATGCTTGAGAGTATGCTGTTGTTTTCCAGTTCCACAGAAACTAAAGATTAAGATGCAGCATTACACAGGTTTTGACTACTCCTATCTGCACCGCTCAGATGTCTTAAGCCAGGGCGCATGCAAAGATTTTTTTACAGATATCCTTTATTTTCAAGCTTGAATGGAAGGATTTGGATGTTTTCCTAAAAGAAGAGGAAAATACAAGGATGTTTGGTTATCAGCTTATTTAATGAATGACTCATTGGCAAAATAATTTTTGCTATTAACTAGTTTTGGTTTTGAGTCACTTTGATTGAGGATTTTTGTTTGTGTGCTTTGGTTTGGGTTTCTAAAACAGAGCTAAAGAGAAAAACACAAAGAAAAACAAAGTATGCTCTATCTCTTGTTCTATGGATATTTTGTGATTGTGACTGATTTTGGTTTCAAAGCGTATCTTCAAGTGGAAGAGGTAGAATACTCAGGTATTTAATTAGAATAATTACTCAGATAGCACTCTCATTTACTTAAATATAAGCAAATATCTTATTTTTGAAGTATCACAAATCTTACAGACTTAAAGTGCTTCTTAAAATTCTTACTGCTCCCAAAAAGGCTGAATTAACATAACAAGAAAAAATGTTATTAATAGCATTTTCTGCATCAATACTAATGCTTGTCCCTTCTACCACCACAGAATCACAGAATCATTAGTGTTGGAAGTGACCTCTGGAGATCATCCAGTCCAACCCCCTGCCAAGGCAGGGCCATCAAGGGCAGGTTACACAGAAACGTGTCCAGGAGGGTTTTGAATGTCTCCAGAGAGGGAGACTCCACAACCCCCTGAGCAGCCTGTTCAGTGCTCTGCCACCCTCAGTGTAAAGAAGCTCTTCCTCTTGTTGAGGTGAAACTCCTTGTGTTTCAGTTTATGGCCATTGCCCCTTGTTCTGTTGCTAGGCACCACTGAAAAGAGTCTGGCACCATCCTCCTGGCACCCTCCTTTGAGATACTGACCATGTCTGACAAAACAAAATGCTTGATCTGTGCAGGCAGATGTGAATTTATTGTAGTATGGGTTGAGTGCTAAACTGAAAGTCAGCTCAGGCTAAAATACTCGTAACAGCAGCTGAGATTCCAGGCTACTACTGTAGGATTTTTTTTCTAAGAGCTGGAGTAGCATCTTCAGACAGCACTGCATTGTGTTTAAAATGAAGACACCTCTTCTGGAGTTAACATGGGAGTATTTAACATAAAGGTTCAGTGTAACTTCTCAGTGTATCTTCTCTGGCTTGAGATGATGAAACTCCTGACTCACTTTCCCAAAAAAATAGATTTTTGTCTGTGGTATGTTTCACCAGGCAACTTTCTGCTGCTCTGTATGTGTTTGATAAGACACTGGCACTGATGTTTGCGCTTGAAGAAACTGAAGCTGTTAACACTCCATGGAGTCCTCTTGATCTTCCTTCTTAAATTATAAGAGATCTTTTTAGTTTCAGAAGACAGTGTTCTACAGAAAAAAAGCACACCACCCAAAAAAA
>NDXB01016225.1:0-25165 GCA_002631895.1 Agapornis roseicollis
TAGTAGCTTTCCCAAAGCCATTTGTACCTGGCACATCCTCAGGGACATGTTACCTGTGCACTCACACCTAAACCACCTATGAGCTCAGGGCAGAGTTGTCTGCAGAACCATGCTCTCATTGGCCACCCACTTCGTGGCACTAGGAAAGCATCCTCCTTCTCTGAAGAGTGGCTTCAGGCTTGATATAAATGCCACATTATTAATATTGAATGCTTTAGCTTTAGCAGGGTGCACACATGAACTTGGGCAGCTACTATCAGTTGCTGCAGTGTGTAGTGTGCTGCTGTGAAGCCTGAACCTGCCTCCTTCACCTTCAGTGCCTCTGTGGTCTCCTCTGTAACTCTTCCCTTCTGCTTCCAGAGCTCTGTGTTTTAATTTGTTGACACCAAATCTATGAATGTGTTAATGAAAGAACAAAAAAGCCATGTTGTAAACATATAACACTGCCTTGTCTAAATACATGGTCACTGTGTAGTGTAGTTGAGTTTTGTAGTCCATTATTTGTGGAGAAGCCAGGTGGTTATGTGCAATGTAACCTAGCAGTGAGAGGCACACCTCTGTGGTGTCAGGCAAATAATATGATGATGATAACAACAATGTTCGGGTAACCTCTGCAAGTCAGAGCATCCTCTACAGTATTGAACACTGTTTTATCTCCTTACTGAGAAGAGGAGCCTGTAAGATACACTAATGTTGTACATTAAAAAAACCCAGCCCAACACCCTCTTAAATCTGGAAAGGAAAGACTGCTTTGGGAAGGCTGGAAACTGCTTGCATCAGCTACTTTCAGGGAGCTTTAGGCTGATGCGGGTTCCCTTTTAAAAGCATCCATAGGTTAGGCTGAACTATACAGCATCAGACTTTAGCCTTACTCTCAGGTTTTAGTCAAAGGACACCTTTGCCAGCTTGGAAGTGCTATAAGGAAGTTCAGCAATGCACAGTACTAAGGGGTGTGAGTTTGTAATGTACATGAGGCTTCCCGAAATGTATGCACATGTTTAACTTTCTGCACTGTAAGTAATCCCGTTGACTTCCATGAGTGCTCATTTTTGTCACATTCAGCTTATTTGCAAGCCTTGACACTCCTGGCGCATCAGATGCTTGCTTTTAACAGTTCCTTTGAAAGCTAATAGAGTTGTACTTTGAACTTCGCAGTGATAATTCCCTGTGTTGAGCTTGTGCAGCCCCATGGATGCAGAAAATGATGGTCAGAGACTTACTGGAGTGAAGACAAAAATGCTGAGAACATGGCAAGGAACATGCCCTTTCTTCCCAGAAAAAATGGGCTTGCTTCTTTCCAGTAAGTGCCGTAAGAGAAAATTGGTCTCAAATCCTTTAAGACCTGGGCCCAATTCTGCTGCCTTTTACTAAATGTTTGGCTTTAATCAGAACAAGACTGGGGTTACTGTGTAGTTTTGAAGTTTCATATTGTTACACTGATAAATCATAGAATCCCAGCCTGGTTTGGGTTGAAGGGACCTGAAAGCTCCTCCAGCTCCAACCCCTGCTCCCACGGGCATGGACCCCTTCCACTGGAGCAGCTTGCTCCAAGCCCCTGTGTCCAACCTGGCCTTGAGCACTGCCAGGGATGGGGCAGCCACAGCTTCTCTGGGCCATCACCCTGGGCCAGCGCCTCAGCACCCTCCCAGGGAACAGCTTCTGCCTCAGAGCTCAGCTCAGGCTGCCCTGTTCTGGCAGGTTCAAGCCATTCCCCTTGGCCTGTCCCTATATTCACATGTTGAAACCCCTCCAAATTTCTCATAGGCCTCTTTAGGCATTGGAAGGCTGATATATGGTTATTTTCTTATCCTAAAAATGCAATCTTTGCTTTAAATTACAGTATGTATTCCTTTTCCTATCCCTATCTGAAGTCAGATTCTTCACTCTTTCTGTAAGCAAAACACCTTCTGAGATGATTTTGAGATGGGCTTGAGCTGTGCTACCCAGGATGCTTCAGATAAAGGGATAAAACTGACTCATTTCCTAGCAATGTCTTCCTAAATATTGAAATGAAGTACTTACTTGTGCTGCACTTACCATGTAGGATCTATCACAACTATTCCTGAGACACTTCTGAGGCTACTTTATGCANCTTCTGAGATGATTTTGAGATGTGTTTGTGTGAGCACTATAGCAGGGCTTGAGCTGTGCTACCCAGGATGCTTCAGATAAAGGGATAAAACTGACTCATTTCCTAGCAATGTCTTCCTAAATATTGAAATGAAGTACTTACTTGTGCTGCACTTACCATGTAGGATCTATCACAACTATTCCTGAGACACTTCTGAGGCTACTTTATGCATTAAACACAACAAGAAAGTCAAAGGTGTGCATCATATTAAGATAACATTCTTTCAGGGTCACTGAAGGCATCTGGCTGTGCCTTGTATCTCAGCCTGCATTCCAGACATTTATCTCTGCAGCGTGTGAGTGTGTGTTTGTTTTGTTACCTAATCAGAAAGTGGCATTTTAAAATGGGGCTTTCCTCCTTGCTGGTGAGGTCCTCTGCTGTGTGTGCAGCTGCTGAGGAGCCTGTGGCCCCTCTGCAGCTGGGGAGCATTCAGCTCCATGGGGATCCTGGAGACTCTTGGTGGGTCTTAGGTGCAGGACACTCTGCCTAGATCTGAGGTGGCTTTCTGTGAGAAACAGCTGAAAGCACACACACTGTCCACATGTGGATTGTCGAACAGGCTTGTGGCCTGCTGGCATCGGTCCTCTTTGGTGGCATCAGCAACAAGATGCTCTGCTTACTCCCTGTCTTCTGTCGTTAATGTGTTATTCCCCTGATCAAAACCTCAGTATTTGGACACAGGGTGCCCAGAGAAGCTGTGGCTGCCCCATGCCTGGCAGTGCTCAAGGCCAGGTTGGACACAGGGGCTTGGAGCAAGCTGCTCCAGTGGAAGGGGTCCCTGCCCGTGGGAGCAGGGGTTGGAGCTGGAGGAGCTTTCAGGTCCCTTCCAACCCACACCAGTCTGGGATTCTCTGATACAGGCTGTATGGCATCAAAGGATATAAGGGTTTGGAAACCAAAAAGGACACGTAATCCCAAGGAGAGCCTTCCTGTCTTCTGGGTCAGTTCTATTCTAACTTGTCAAAAGCCAATTTCCTTTTTCTAGTAAGATATTAGTAAGGGTGGTCCGTGGTCAAAGGCACAGATTTCCATCTTGTGAGTAACTGTCTTGTAAGAGTCTCAGCTAAGGTGTAAATAAATGCATAGAATGGGCAAAAAGTCCCAAGTGTCCTTTCATCCTGAGGGATAGCCCCTGCTGCCTGTAGGTGTGGGACACTGGCACCACAGTGTCACTTACAGTGCCTGACAGGAAATGGTCTGAATATCTGGATGGGAGAGGAAGGAAAAGGTGATGGATGAGGATGGATGAGGCAAGGGGGATGAAAGATTTGAGAGTGGCAGGAGCACTGTTTATATATGGGGTACTGAGATACACCGCTGTGTATGCTGCATGCGGCATGCTGGACACTCAAACCTGAATGATACATACGGGCAGGAGGATCTACGTGTGGTATTTTCCTTTTAAAAAGACAAGATTCAGAGTAGCTTTGTAAATTCATAGTAATCGGTCACAGAAAAAGGGTGATTTCATTGAGAAATCTCAGTTTAGCAAAATGGGATAGTTTTTTTGGACAGCTTTAAAATGGGCTACATTACAGTTTAGAGCCTTTTAAGATCCTCTCATCCCTGGTTTTGAGATGCATACAGTAGTCATTTTATTTCTAAAGCTTGCACATTTTAGCAACACTAGCTTTTAATTCATTATACAGCAGTATGGAGCTGTTGAGAGAGACATAGCAGCTTGATTCATTTGAAATCCTAGGACAAATAGGCTTTAAAAAGCAAATGCATTCATTCTGACACTAATTATGTGTCTTTCCCACATGTCGTAGTATCTTGTGTCACAAATTGCTCTCATTTGCTGCTCAGTGCAAAATGTCTGAGAGACGATGATTGCAAACCACGATGTTTCAACCAGGTGTAGGACAGGTCTAAAACCTATGGAGCGTCCAGAGCCAAACAGGAGGAGAACCTTCACACTAAAGGCACCGAAAGACCTTTGATCAGGTATTAATTTCAGCTAGATTGCAGCTACAGTTGCAACTTTGCAGTATGCAAAATAGGCTGCAACATGCTCAGCAAACAGATGAGCACCAAGATCTTACCTGGTTTGTTTGAGGTTGGTGGGGCTGTGAACTCCTGTCAATGTCCGTCTTCCCATGTAAGGTGCTGATGCCCTGACGAGCACCTTCAGGAACACTGAATGAAAATACACCCTTCCATGTATGTGAATGCAAAGGATTTGATGTATTGAAGTGAATTAGAGAAAAACCTTGTGTTACTGAGCCAGTGCTTGTTGCTAGATAATGGACAAGCCTGGCATTGCTCTTCTGGAACTAATCCTATAATAGTGTCACAGGTTATTTGGTGCCAACTGGTGTTTCTGCTCTCCCCAGCAAAGAGCAGCCTTTCCACTTGGAGTGAAACGCTGAGAAATTAGAAGTTGACAAAACCAATGACAGCAAAAAGAAATCATTCCGATCAATGCAAGTTTGTTTCTCATTTTAAATAACCCCACGCATCCCTGTTTCCTGTGCCAAGCAGAGGCTTCCTCATTATGGCAGAGGTTTAAGCAGCAAATGCCTCGTCACCTGCGCTGCACTGTTCAAACCTGGCATGCTTTACACGTAATGCAGTTTGACAGTTCATTTGAAATAAATGTGCCGATAACCCTTAAAAGTGGTAATAAAATACTCTTTGCTCTACTGTACAGATGATTAATACCACTAAAGTAATTAAATTCCATTAGGCTGGGGTTCACATACCCAAGGAATTGGTGCCAGGATTTAGCAGATCTCTAGTGAGGACAAAAGACTAATGCCTTTTAAAGCCACGTTTCACAAGTAAAATCCCAGGAAAGTCTATATTAACTTAGGACATCTGCTTGGTGTGATTGTTTGAGCTATTGATGCATTGGATCATTAGCAGGGTGGTGTGAACTACTGTTTTCCTATTGACAAGGATCTCTCACCAGGAGCTGCTGGCTTTCTGCAGAGGGAGAAAAGGCAGAACAGGGCGGCCAGGCTGGGTCCTGCGCACGGGCTTTGACTTCCAGAATTATTGCCAACTGGAGAGTCTCTGATGGTAGGAAACAGCATTTTGCCCCCAGCCATTTTTCCCAAGATCAGAGCCAAAGTAACTCTGTCTCCTGCTGTTTTGTAGCTGTAGATTCTTAAAGACTGGCATTATTGTAGTCGATGAACAGTTTGCCCCCTTTCAGATGGCTGCAGTAATGACCCACAGGGGAGGCAGTGCTTAGGCAATGCTGACAATGTGACCAGGTGCTGCAACATAAGCATTTCATTAAATATTGAAGCAATGGGTTTCAGTTACAGTGGCAAAAAGGAAATCTGGGCTGGGTCCAAATATGGGGCTATTTTTTGTTTCCCTTTCAACCTCTTCTAATCACATTATTTTTTGCATGACCTTTCTCCTGCTAATTAGCTGCAGCCTGGAGCGGCATTGTGGGTAACACATCGAAGGTGATTCCACATTCCACTTTACACGCCGGTAATCATTCTTAATGTAGGAATGATTTATTTACACCAGGGTTTTTTGTGATCAAAAATATGCAAAGCAGCCAAAACCCCTCTCTCTTATTGCCATACTTCACATCTACCCGAAAAAGGAGAAAATATCTTGGATTTCTGTTTGAAAACAAGAAAAGACTTGTGCTATAACCTGTATCGTTTCAATGCAAGCTGTTGTAACCATGAGGGAAGAGGTGGGTGCAGTGAATGTTGTCAGCAGGTGCTCAAGTGGTCCATCCTGGCTTGGACACCTGAGCGTCCTGTTTGATGGGTGTTGTACAATCCCTTACTCCATGTGCTCACCACAGGTACTAGTGCTATCTAGTACCACTACTCCAAGGTGGTACTACTTGGTACTCAGAGCATGGGATCAAGCAGCACCTTTGGCTAAAAAACAAAGGAATAACTCAAGCCCCTACGCTATGAATGTAGAAGCACATTTTGAAAACAGAAATTATCACAACAGTGTCTATGTGGGTGTTCACCTTCTCCTAGGAGCTTGGGGTCACCCCCTGCTTGGGGTTTGGTTTGGTTGTGTGCTTTGGTTTCGGTTTCTGTTTTTAAAAGGCAGGGAGAAGGCTTCAGGAAAACTGGTTTTGAAGGGCTTCGTATTTTGTGTTTGTGCAATCGTTTCCATGACTTTATAAGAAAAAATTAAGAGCATTATAACATTTTAATCTCATTTTATGGTGTGCTGCAATACACAACTGAATAGTACAGCAGTGCTGAACTATGTATATGCTATAGCAGGTTTTCTAAGCAAGTTGGCAGTTTTCATTATGCTACCTTTGCCATTATTAATTGTTTATGAAATCAGACATAACACTAAATCACTTAAAATGCCATAATTTCATTTTCTTAGTACAATATATATTCTTTTCTTTTTACCATGTACCAGATGCATTTCTATTGAGTACAAACTGTTCCTATAAATATGACCCTGCTTGTCAAAGCTTTTGTTTTTCATAGCTGAAAAATTATTTACAAAGATGCAGGTGCCCAAATAGACAGAAAGATTTGTATTGAAAGATTCTATTGCTCTACTACGACCTGTGTTTTCCATATGCACTGTTAGAGACTGGAGTAAGCAGGTCCTGTTTGGCATTACGATTGTTTGTAGTCTGATTTCAATACTTTACACGGTGAGATAATATTCTTTCTTTCAGTAAAGGTGTTAAAATGATTTTTAAGAGCATTTCTCTGTTTTCTTTTTCCTTTCCTTGAAAGGAGCTTTTTTTAATTCTGCTTTTAATTTTAAAGAGCTGTATTTTTAAGAAAATGAAACTACTACTAAAAAAACCCCCAAAAGGCAGAGAAAGGAGAAAGACTGCAGTGAATCTCTCTCTATATAGCAAGATGGGAAACGTGGTGTCAAGATTGTTTTAATCCATCAGTTCCTTCTTATACTGAGCTAGTGTTGTGATGCTGAAATGTGGCTGTAGCCATAAGAAGGGAAGGTGGAAATCATTTAGAGCTTCAGGATTATGAAATGCACAAGGCAGCATCTTCTGTGCTGTTGGAAAGAGCAGAGGAAGCTGGTAGTGTATTAAAATGTTTACAGTGTAAGTCTAACAATATTATGCCTGTGAAATTGCTATGATTATGTATCTTAAAATATGCCCTTTTGAGAACTGGCCTAGTTCTTCACTTACAAGAGCAAGCTAAAATTGGTGAAGTGTCAACAGTCAAATCAACAGTTATTTCAGTCAGAGATCCCGCTTAACTACCGGGATTTGGGAATTTCAGAGCAAATGGCACTTGCAGAGGCTGCATTAAAAGATGCAATGAGGCCCCAGATGAAGTAGTGTCACGGTGGAGAAATTAGTGTGCGATGAAAAAGGTAGGGTTTAGTTCTTGCAGCAAATCTGCACTGGTAGCTGTAAGATGCTTTTTATACCTGAAGTTGAACCAAATCTAGCTCCTGT
Organism: Agapornis roseicollis; assembly: GCA_002631895.1. Classification (NCBI taxonomy): domain Eukaryota; kingdom Metazoa; phylum Chordata; class Aves; order Psittaciformes; family Psittacidae; genus Agapornis; species Agapornis roseicollis. Next base: position 7,527 of record NDXB01016225.1, read on the forward strand.
CCACCTCTTCTGCAAAGCAGGGATTACCATTATAGAACAACTTTCAGATAATACTTAGATATCTATATTTTATGTATTTATGTTTTCATATTCTATTTTATGTTATTTTACATTTTAATTATTTTTGGTGATTCAGAGCAAGAATTTAGCTTCAAAGCTTGGTTTAATTCCCTTACCCCTATGTCCAAATCCATTCTGGGTTAGATAAAGAGTTTTCCTTGACAATTATAACTTGATAACCACTCAACTGATTCACTGCATCGCTGACTGTTGATTCTTATCTGAACTTTTTGGGTGCCTGTCATTTGCTTCTGGCTTTTATCTTTTAAACAATTTCTGCAGTGCAAAGATTCAATATTCTCAATTACTGCTCAGTAGCCAGAGGACTTCTTTTCCGTCACTCCATCAGGGAAAAAGTGTTCTAATACATGTATATGTGTGTGTATATATAAACATTTATATTCATGTTTTTTAACTCCCCAGGTAGGTGGCAGGAAATAGAAAAGAAGAAGGTGGCTTATATGCAAACTAGGTGCTCGTATTAGAGTTATATATTATAAAGGTATTGGCAGGTCAGCGGAGGGACTTGAGAGATGATGTGAATATTGTGGAAATGCTTTTGGCTGAGCTACTGAACACCGTGGCAGCTCCCTCATCAAAATGAATGGTCCTGCCTACCCCAGGCACAAGGCAGGGGGATCTGCTGTACTTTCTGCCAATGGCTTGTACTCATGAGCCTGGCTAACTGGAGTGTTATTGTTAGCTCAAGAGGAGGATTTGAGTTGGTCTTTTCTATTAAGCTGTATAAAATTTGCTAGCCGTACATGGGTGTCTGCTTGAACGGTGGGGCTTTGTTATCTCTTTGTTTTGTGGGTCTTAAGTTTTTACAAGCCATTACCAAGGTATTTGCACAGTAATGGATCAATCACCACCCTGTCCACCTGCTCAGAATTATCTATCCTTTTAATATATTATTAATGTCTTTGATTTGCAGAGTGGAAGATTGCAGAGGCTGTTTGTAGCTGTCTCTGTTGTAGGCTGAGGGGGAAGATGAAAAACAAATGGCTTGATAGAGACACATTCTCCATGAACAAATATTTTTTCTTATTGCTGGATTTAGGAAACAGAAAAATCCAATTGAGGACTTTAAGGAAAAAGAAAAAAAGGGGGGGAGGTGGGGAGAGGCAGTGAAGACTGACAATACTATAAAATACCAAAGCCTCGTCTTAGTTTTAATGTCTCACCTTGTGTTCATATGCCTTTTTAGCTCTCCTGTAATAAACTTTCAACACTGATGAGTTATGGATGCAGAGAAACCAAGGGGCTGTTTTTTGTCTCAGGGTGCACGTTTGCCGCTTTGCCATTCTTTTACATTTTCATTCTTCATGCTGATGAGTCAGTACAGATTTATATTACCATGTTATTATGGATAGTATAGACTGAGTCTCCTTGAAAGTAATGGCATGTGATTGCTTACCCCATTACTTTCAATGGGACTAAGTCTATGTCATCCTTAGGGACTCTATCCCATTGAAAGTAATAGTCTGAGACTGCCCACATCGTTACTGTGCTTTAAATTGGATTGAATTTATACTGATCTGCAGAGGCCAGCCACAAAAAGTCTCATTTTTAAGACATAAAGTTGATCAAAGTTTTTTGCCAGTGGTTGGAAAGTTTAACAGAGTGTTAGAAACTCTGTTTATAACATTCCAAAGATGGGTTTATGCTGTTCAGAGTCCTCAGTGTTTGGTCTTAACACAGTCGGAAGAACCCCAATAGTAACATGCTGATGGAGGTTTTTTATTTCTTCTTTCCTTTAATTATTTCCTGTATATTTGCATCTTTTCACTTTAAGGAAGACTTATGCTGTGTTTTAATGACTTTTGTATTGTATTTGATTGGACCTTGGCAGTGCCCTATTCCTTTCTTACATCTCTAATGTGCTGTCAATATATAAATACTTCAAATATATAAATGATAGTGTTTTGAGGGAAATGACTCATTTCTACTTCTAATAATGCAAATACAAAGTGAGAAGTATCCTTCCTGAAGCATCATCTCTGTATCCTTATTGGCATAGAATCTCTTTTTAGGAGAACAAGAATCAGTTAATGTAAAAATAAAGCATCCTCATATTATGGCCCTCCCTCTTGTGCCAGCATGTCTGTTAAATTTATTTAGAACAAGAGCTTTACTTCTACCCTTACTAATGTGAGGTGCTAATGTTCCCTTAGAAAATCAAAGTGCATTTTTTATACTCTTACATTGCCATGAAATGCAACCAGATAAAATGAAATCCATTCCAGAAAGATTAATGTTACAATGATAATGCACTGGATGAAACAGAGAGACTAAACCCCCGGTTTTTCTTAAAGCCTTGATCAGTCCTAAGAAAAGGAAATGTTGACTGATGAAATGAGCAAATTTAGCATAGGAATCAAAAGAGTATATGTGTGTCCTTCCCTGTAGATGTGCGTATGGTGTAATAGAAATGACACCCGTATATCTCAGCTGTATATTCTGCCCACTTCCACTAAATGCAAGCTGTAGAATAAATACAGAGTATGCAGGCTGTTTAATCTATAATGCATCATACAGCATCATGTGAGAAATGCACCTTTCTTTTTAGGTAATCGCCGTGACATAATTTATTTCAAAAGAGATCACAGTGCTACAGCTGTTACTTGTGATTTAGTAATTGAATCAGCAGCAGCATTTTATACATACTCATATTTATTAAAACCCTTCAGAAGCATTAGAACGCATTTCAGTCTATGGAGGGAATGAAAATCATGTCTTTAAAGGGGCAGTATAGACTTTGTTTTATGTTTATTGGAGACTGCAGCATGGTCAAATGTCACAGCCAGTCCCAACTCGCTGTAACTCAAGCAAATAAAACATGCATATAGCCCTCTACCCACAGCATAATATACCTTCTTTCATCATCATCATTACTGCAGCATTCCCACATGTCACTTTAGGTAATGATCTGAGCACGTATACATGGACGGGGATAATATGCAGGTGTATATTTTTAATATGTGCTCATATGTTTGTATCCCTCTCTTTATGGAATGCTGCTACAGTAGCAGGGCTGGTGTAATATTTGCTTTTTCCTATATTACTTCAGCACCATCTAGGTGTTCAAACCAAAGTGGAGGTTGATTGTCTTATGGGCACTACAGATGGGAAGAACTATTTCCTTCTGCGTATTCCTTATGTGGCAGGAGCATAACTGACAGCAAACTGGTGTAAGGGGAGGGGTTCAGTGAGATGCGTACACTTTTACAGTAGGGCTTGCTGCTCTAGTTGCCCTCTGGATGTGAGAGATGGAAGGATTAGGTAATATCATTTATGAAATGAGTTGATAGAGCCAAGAAATGAACATGTCCACGTTTTCAAACCATATCAACTGGTTAAATAAAACATATTCTTTCTCCTTATGAACCCTCCTTCCCTTATTTTATGCACATCTTATTTAAATAAATATTTGATATGTGTGAACGCAGTAAAAGCCAGATTCCACCCGTATGGCTGTAAGGAACTAGGTGGTTGTTTATAAACAGTGTGTCAGAGTGGGATCTGAAGGAGGGATGTGAGAGAGGAGATTGTGGCCTTGCAGTTGAGGAGTTGTCACAGCTATCAAAGCTGCAGAGCCTGCCAGCAATGCATTACAGTGTGAGTAAATGGATGGGGAAAAGCCGGAGTTGTGAAGTTCCATCAAAGAAAGGGCAAAATGCTTTAATTCCTGGTGATGATGCCAGGGAAGCTGCTGGAATGATTCAGATAAAGCTTTAATGAGTTGATAATGATGGATAAGAAACATGATCTCAAATGCCATGCATGAGCTTTGTTTCACGAGTTGGTAAGAACACTGGGAATAGCCAAGACTGGTCCAGAGATGCTGGAAACCACTGCAGTAACCTGGAAACCATTGCAGTAACCACATCCCTGTGGAATGGCTGATGTGTTCGATCACTTCAGGTTTGGGACACCCAGTTTGGGCGCTCTCAGAAGGTGCCTTCTCCCGGCAGCACCGAAATCAGGAGCAGGAGCAGCATTTTTTGATGGTGCCCCTAAATTTTGCAGTTTGCAAAGTCAGTAACCACTTAGAAAAGGTTTAACCCAGTACTCCATGAGTGAAGTAGCACTGAGGACTGTTGAATTTTGGGGCTGAATCCAGAAGGAGATGCTGTTACGTGTTTTACAGGCTAACACTCCAGCGCGTGCATATGTATATATACTTACTCACAGATGTATCATTTTAGAGTCATCAAAAATGTATTCTCTACCCTGAATGCACCATAACTTTGCTTACTCCCATAAACTCTTCTCACAAGGACAAGTGCTGCTTCCAAGCAGTAGCAGTCACACTCTGCAACAGCAGTCCTTGCCCTAAATAGAGGGGTCCTGTGAGGCCTGATCCTGCTGGACATTGTCTGGGAAGATTCGGTGTTATTTCACATGGGGTCTGTTTGGAAGTGGATGGCCCAAGATGAAGAAAACTATTGGTATTGGTAGAGAACCTCTCTCTGTCTGCGGTCAGAATGTTTCTTGTGCAAACCCATTGCTCTCTCTTTAAAACTAATTAGTAATATTTTAATAGCAGCAGAGGTGTATTTGCTTCACTACCATGCAGGCGTAGTGTCTCCTTATGTCCATTCTTCTTTGGCACGAGCTGTTTAATTCCTCTATAGTTGTCATTCTCACTTGGGACACGGGACCTTGGTTTAACTCGTCACTAGGTGGAGAGAATCCAGTGGGTGATGGTGTGGAACTGGGAGAACTATTCTTTTGAGGAGCACTTTATCACTTTCGATGTAAATGGCTGTGGGGTAAACGCGTTTACTAGCACATAACCTGGGTTTGTGGCTGGTGGAATATCCAAGCAAGAGAAAATGCAATGTAAAGAGTGCAGCAATATGAAGAATCACCCTCCATGCCAGGTGCTGAGGCTGCCTGTGGTGAACAACAGGACATTTCATCTGACTGAGTGGTGAGCATCTGTGGTGAGCCTACACATGGCACGGTCTGCCATGGACCCCTCCTCTTGGTGAAAGGCCAAGTGCCTTTAATGGCTGTCACTGGTACGTCTAGGTTCTGTGTATCTCTGAGCCTTGTTGTGGCTGTATGGGCCTTAAGCAGACTCATAAGCTGTGAGATCATAAATGTGTGCTGTGCCATTCATATGTATTAGTATCACAAACAGCAGGTGAAAGAATTACTGCTTGTCCTCATGTTTCTGGAGGTCTCAGGATGTGCCCGGTGTCTGGGAGCTGCTGCTTCTGCTGAGCCTGTGCACCCAGTTTTGCAAGCAGGATTGATGGGGACCATGACATGCTCCCCCAAATGGGCTGGGGCACCTCCTCTTGTCTCCATTCTGTGTCCTGGGTTGGCCCTGGGGTGCCCAGGAACACTCACCACTCCTCGACCTGACTATTCTAGAGACATGGTGCTTTTATCCTTTGTCTCCTTCATAAAGGCAGCTGAAAGAACCTAGGGTGAGGAGGATCAGTGCCCACAATTAACATTAAAGAGTTTCCTGAACTGCATCCAGCAGTAGCATCACATCCTAAAATGATGTTAAAATCACAAGATCTAGAAACCATATTGCAAAGCTATGGAAACCCCCCCAACCATTGCACTGTCTTTACTTTGAGGGATTTTAACTTTTAACTCTATAGTTACCAAATGACATCAGCCAGAAACGTGCAACCAGTGTTTAAATGCTGTGCTGATGCAGGGGTCCACCATGAGAGAGGGGTGGTGAAATCACATTTAGAGAAGCTCTTTCAATTGTGATTCTGCTTTGTTGTTGCTGTTGTATATGTGTATGTTTTACATAGATACTAGATATCTTTATATATAATGGTAAAACCCTGGCAATTTTAAATTAAGGCAGATGTTGCCTTTAATTTATTGCTAGGTAGAAAGCAGACTTATTTTTGTACTCAGAGATGTATTCAGCTTAACTCTGTAACTGCTGGCAATGTAGGAGCTCATTATATTACATCTTAGTACATTTAGCACCAGCTGCTACGGAGTTAATGGCAGAGCTGGTAGAAAATGACATATAACATATAATCCATTTAACATGGATTTAATAATAATATGAAAACCACTTTTTTCTGAGGCATTGTCCACATTAAATTGTAAAATATCATATAGTTATTTTATCAGTATGACACCTAAAGGAGGACTCACCTGCTTGAACAGGGAACACTGTTTGATGTGAGAGGCTCTACCTTAAATTACAACACTCCTTATGTGTTCTAATAATTTTATAACAGGTTTTGAACCAGTTTGAAGGTAGCAATTCTTGGAATTTTCAAGGCTTCGTGAGTAACGTGGAGGGAAAATATCTGTCCAAATGGGGCTTTTCCTTGCCTTTTTTTCCCTCTTGGCATAAAATATGATTGCCTAATGATGTATTTTTAATGGACAAGAAAAGTGTATCCCAACCTTCCTTTACAGCCCGGACAGAGATTAGCAGAGAAGAATCTTCTCTCTTCTCCACCTACTGCTGAAAGGTATCAGAAGTAGAGACCTTTTCCCTCAGATCTTTGTTCATATAGAAAGTCCCCATCAAATGTAGATGAACAAGCCTTTGCAGATGAAACTTCTAAATGCATCCACATTGTTGTCATATATCATGTAAATGGGAACTCAGATTTTCACTGCGTGCTGTGGGGTTTTTTGGGGGGAGGATTATATTAAAAAAATCCAATCTAGAAAACCTTAAAAGGAGTAGAATTGCCAAAGAATAATTTTAGCAAGTGAGTAATAATTTTGCTTATGTGAATGCATTTGCTTTGAGAAAGAGAGAATGGATTTCCTTTTGGTTTAAACCCTCCCTAGCAGTCCTGTTGAAGGTCCCATCAGCTGTCAGTCGCATGCGCCAGCAGAAAGTAACCAAAAGAAGCCAAAGTCACAGCAAAGGAAGGTATTTAATCCCCAACAGTGAGTTTATTTGGGAGGAGTAGCAGTGCTGACCAATGCCTTTGGTATATGCTTCACATTTAGATGGTGACTTCAGTGTATGTATATGCATAAGATGAGTTAAATCCAAACAGTTGAAGCGCTCTGCAAGGTGGGGAGATATTTATAAGGAAACGTTATTTGTTAAAAAGGAAAGCACATGGTTCATGGTTTTGCACTATCTCCTCTCTGTGAGAAGTTGCAGGAGATGGTTTATCGCTGTTTCTCTAGAATGATTACTTAGTCCCTCAGCTGAACTATTTCATTTACTTAGGGGTTTTATTTCTCCTTCTTATGTCTTCTTAGAACCATAAAATCTTACCCATGTCCTGGAGGTATTTGATCCTGCAGTGAAGCGATGGCTCTTATTGCCCTGAATGTGGCAAGACAGGTGACTTTTCTAATCAGTTGTGACAGCCTGTTCCGTAGTCGTGGCCCTTCTGCCAAAAAATACGTGTTTCCTGTTCTTCACAGGCATCACTGTGGCTGCTTTAAAATGTTAATATTGCTCACGATAGCATTTGCATTGTTGGAAGCCCAGCATTAAAAAACCTTAAGATAGGGCTGCATATCACCTGATTATATTGGTGGTGTCAGGTGTTTTGCTGCTTTTATTTAACCCTATGAAATACATGTGACATGCTTCCAGTTTTTCCTTGTAACCAGGAGGGATAAAGATTTTCCACTTCTTGGTTTCATCTTTTAAAGAAAAATTGTAATTTCATAATATTAAACCAATTCTAACAAGAAGATACAGGTCAATGGGATATCTTGCAGAGGGGCACCAGCTGGGTCCTGCCCATGCTCAAGCAAACCCTGTGCAAGGCAGCTCTGAGCCAGGTGCTGTGACTGTGCTGGCTGAAGTACCACAGATTCCCAGCCTGGTTTGGGTTGGAAGGGACCTTAAAGCTCCTCCAGCTCCAACCCCTGCTTCCACAGGCAGGGACCCCTTCCACTGGAGCAGCTTGCTCCAAGCCCCGGTTTCCAACCTGGCCTTGAGCACTGCCAGGGATGGGGCAGCCACAGCTTCTCTGGGCCATCACCCTGGGCCAGCGCCTCAGCACNCAACCTGGCCTTGAGCACTGCCAGGGATGGGGCAGCCACAGCTTCTCTGGGCCATCACCCTGTGCCAGCGCCTCAGCACCCTCACATTTGCCTAATGTCTTATCAACCGAGCCCAAGCAAATGAACTGCTCAACCTGCAGTGGGATGGACACACCAGGAAAACTGCAGGTATGGTGAGCCCACAGTTTAGTCACAAGAGTTCTCACTGATGCATTCATTAGAAGAGGTCCTGTTTGGAAAGGGCAAGTGCTCTTTGCTACAGTCTCAGCCTGACATGTTACGGTTGGCCTTGAAGCTCAAGGCAGGGACACTGCATCTGAATCTCTCTCCAGAGGAGATCTGGGATGCTGCATTCATACCAGCTTGTTCTCTAAGCAGGCAGGCTGCCACATTCAATACAAGCTGGAGCTTTTTCCATATGAAGAAGTTTTCAGTGACATGAAGTCATATCATCAGGATTAAAAAATGGTCCTTGCCAGAGACTGAGGGGTTCAGTTTGGCTTCTGCTAAGACAGATTTTTAACTATGTTTTAATTAGCTTAGTACATGTTTTCATTTATCATATTGTGCCGAGTACATCCAGTATTAGAGAACTGAGGAACGTGATGTGAGCCTGCACTTAGGTTAAAACAATGAAAAGCTAATTAGATGAAATAACTATAGTGTATTAATATTTATGTGTTATATTATGTAGGTTATGGAAGTTGGGTTAATCTAAAATGGTGCTTAATAGAATTGCAAGTGCTGTCTGACTCCTTCCTACTCTGTATGGGGAATCGACAAGGGATTTTGCTGGAAATCCAGGAAATCTGCATTAAAGCATAATGTTTCCTGCTGAGAGGGATCCGGTAAAGGGGGGAAATACGCAATTCTTCACTGCCATTCCCTGTTATTTACATAGGGATGCTGTTCCCTGCCTGTTCCAGGTCACTTGGAAAAGCCTTTGTCAGTAGTAATTTTTTTCCTCTATCCATAAATACATTTTTCCCTCTGTCCATGATCACAGCACTTGTGGAATATTGGGGGGGGGGGTGTGTGTGTGAATTTCAGGGGAATTTCTCTCTAGAAAAGACAGGATTCTGCACCACTGAAGACAGCAGGAGTTTGGGGTTTAGAAACATTGAGAACAGGGTTACTGAGGCACTGAAAAGGGATCCTCTCTGTGTGTTTCCTGGTTAAAGTTATTCTGGATGGAGTTCAGCTGGTGCTTGTGAAGTTACACCAGGCACAATGTGCCCACTCCAACACCTGGTCTGCCTTGTCCCAGTCCATAGGGAAAACTCCAGGAGTGTGGAGGCGATTGCAGTGATGTATGCTGCGAGCCAGTTTCATCCCTTAGAAACAAAAGCTCTTCCCAGTCACAGATTATGCTGCTTCCTTGTTTGAATTCTTAGGATTGCGGGGTTTATTCTTGTTCTTTCCCGTAGCTGTGTTCTCCCAGATGACTAAGGCTGAAATGATGAATTTTCCCAAATATCTATAACCCAGCAGTTGTGCTGTTTCTCTCCAGGAAAAAATCCTGCAAGTCACCTCCAGCTTTCCTTTACACCCTGTGCTCATCTTGTTCATGGGGATTTACATTAAAAAAGGATAAAATAAAAAGATATGGTTTTCCTTGTTTTGACGCTGCAATTCCCACCCTTGAAATGGGGCTATTTCTGTAACTAAGTGATAGGAGCCTGACTCGAGAATTTTTCACTTGCTCATAAGAATGAAGCTTTTCACAGCACTAGTTAGACGGACACTGAGCGTGTTTATATCTAAATGGCTTCATTGCTATTCATGTTTGCAGCTTCTCGCGCATCTCTCAAAGGTGTCCTGCAATATCCCTTTGAAGAAATAGGACTCTCAATACAAATGTTGAGGCTATAAATGGAGATAATCTTCCCCAATTCTTGTTTGGCAAAGCACAGAGAAAAGAACCCTGTGCAAACGCAAGTCTGCCTCAGACCTTTGGATCGCCTCGCAGCTCGGCAACCTTCACCTCCGCCGAGCACAGCAGCAGTGATTTGGAAGGGTATTTTAATTTTTGGCATGCACATCATCACACCAAGTGAAGATAAAGAAGATTTAGATCTTGGCTATTATATTCTAAGCAGGCTACCAGTGTGTCTTTGTGAATCGGGTGCATTTGGAATTGTCTCCCTGCCAGCACATATTCCAAGCATGTATATTATTTCCCTGCCATTTGTCAAAAGTAAATCTTTTGGGTTTGTGTTTCATTCTAGGAAAGATCTCTCCTCTTAAATTGTTTTTTGCATACTGCTCCCATTCAGGAAAGGATGGAAGCGTTGTTTTGCAAACCCAGGCTTGTGATTTGGCTGCTAAAATCATAAATAGTACTTTAAAATGGGGGGTTTTAATAGGCTATAGGATAATTTTCCCACCCTGTTTCTCAGAAGAGGAGAATATTATTACAAATCAACGTAATAGAAGCCATGAACAGAAAAGGAAGTTTCTTAAATATACTACCTTGCTTGCATTTAAAAATGCAAACCAGTGCTTTAGTTAAAAATACATGTCTTGGGATGCATATTACTTTAAACTTCAGAGCACTAAATTATTACGGACTTGCACATATCTTGTGTCTGGCTTTTGGGGGCAGAGCAGACACTTGCACAGCTTTATTTCCCAAATCATTCTATGAAATGATTTTAAAGCAATTAAAAACCTAAGCTAAAGTGTGTGCCTGTGCCTGTGTTTGAGCATGCAGGAGTGCAAACAGCTTATCTGTAAGCACAAATATCTGTAAGGTGCATATATGCAGACTGCAATTTTATCATAAATATTCAGATTATAATCTAAAACATCCGTAGTCTCCATGCATTATGCAAATATCCGTGTGGATTCTATATCAGCCATCTATAGAATAGTCTCCCTATGAAGCAGAAAGCATATGGCATCTTAGCTCTGCTTAATCCTGTCAGGCTCAGGAGTTAATTTAGGACACTTGATGTGAATGCTTATTTTTTTCCTTGCTTATAACACGTTACATTTTGGATGCTGCATAAGCACATCGGCAGGAAAACCCATGGAAATGTTTGGGATATCATTGTCAGTGGGAGTTTTGTCAGCTAATAAAGATGGTGTGGTTTGGCCTTAACTCTCGTCAAAATGAATTACATTTGGGGGGGGGGGGTGTGTCTAATGTAAAATTAAAATGAATAAACATCATGAAGCTAAAGCCTATCCTGGTGGCTGCTTGAAAATTCCAGAGATGTGGCACAAGGGAGCGACCATCATTCCAGTGCAAAATGCGCCGAGCTCTTTTCAATGGAGACCGAAGAGCACAAATAGAAGGCTGAAATAACAATAGGCTGATTGCTTTCATTTTTGGGGGTGTGGAGTTTAACATTGCATTAAAGAGAACAACCGAGTTCCTCCCTTTTCTTTTTGCCTATTTTCTTGTCATGGCTATATTCGCATTACGTGATGCATACTAATTCTAAAGTTGGCTGGAACAAGAGTTCCTCTTGTGAATCCATTTAAGAACTGATTGTTTACTATCTTTTTCTGTAAGTATAAAATTTTAATTATGGCCCTGACAGGAACTGTGCGTGATACAGTGCTCTACATTTATCACTGGGAGAGGGCCAGTTGCAGAGCTGTTTGACTTTGGAGAAATCCTGATGCGCTTGCAATGTTGAGCAGCAGGTGCCACATTATTATGTACAGAAAAGCAATTAGGAAGCATATTGGATGAATGGGGAGTGCATTAATATTAGCAAGTACATTTGTCAGTGGTTTTGATGCGAGTCTTTTTCTTTTCTTTATGCAACATTAAGATTGTGGCTCTCATAAATTCTCCCCTTAAATTGCCATCTGTTCCCTTGTCATGCAGTAGTGAGGTAGAGAAAAGTTTTCTTGACAAAATGAAAAGAATTTCTTTTCTTTAAAGTAGAAGCAAAGGAGCCTACACAAAGTGGGAGAATTGTAGGTTATGCAATTGAGCTTTGTGTGTGTTAAGTAATTACTGTTGAATGTAACATTAACCATGGAACAGTTTGGGGTTTAGTTTTCCCCTCCTCCTCCTTCTAGATTTCATTTTTTTTTCCAGTGACTTCATGTATTTTTAACGTAGGACATGAAAAAAATCCTAACTAAATTGTACAAAGTGCTGTCAGTCCAACCAGCGTGTCTCTGCTGCAGGGTTCTAATGAGGGTCAGGAATGTGCTGTTAAAGTGCATCTCCCTTTGGCCCCTCAGAATCACAGAATGGTTTGGGTTGGAAAGGACCTTAAGATCATCCAGTTCCAACTCCCCTGCTGGTTCATGGTGCAGAGCAGTTCAGACTGGCCATGAACCACATGGACCTGTGTCCAAAGATGCACTCCATGGGTGTGTGTGCCGCTAATGGGCATTGGTTTCAGGTCCTCAGCATCAGAGAATCCCAGACTGGTTTGTGTTGGAAGGACTTTAAAGCTCATCCAGCTCCAACCACCTGCCACAGGCAGGGACACCTTCCACTAAAGCAGCTTGCTCCAAGCCCCTGTGTCCAACCTGGCCTCGAGCACTGCCAGGGATGGGGCAGCCACAGCTTCTTTGGGAGCTTGGAATCAGCTCTTGCATCTCAGATAGCTGTGTTTTGTGGACTCTGATACCTGCTAATGTTGATGTGGCTGCCGTGTCCCAGTCTTGGAAGACCTTATGTAAAGCTCTTCTGATAATTTAAGTCTGTATTTTATCTAAATAGTCCATAAAGCAGAGTATCCAAGAGACAATGATCCAGCATTGTCATCTTCAAAACCAGGGAGATAAAGCATGTCAGAACTGTGCTCAGACTGAACCGGTGATGTCCAGGTCTTAAGCTGTTGAACTCTGTATCAAACACTCTTTCTTTTAGATCAGGCTTTATTTTATGGCAATGTCAAAACTTCTACTTATTGTTCTGGCAGGGATGTTTGTCTTGAGGGAAGATTGGCATCTTTCTCTCTGAGAAGTTGCTACCTTAGCAGAAAGGTTGGAAAGCATCAAAAAAGAAAGGCGCAAATTGTGCTTTTCTGGAGGGATGCAGGAAACTTAGAGTGTATCTGGGTCCTTCTTGTTTCCCCCCCAAAAAAAATAATGCAAGAGGAAATACCACTCTACTATGTGTATTGTGTTTCTTTTGCCCTTTGCTGTAAATATGTTTATTTTGATCATTGCAGAGTGATGTAAAACTGAAAAATCTTGTGGTCAAGACAGTGCAAAGACTCATCTCCTGGGCAGCTGCCATTTTCATGCTGCAGTTCAGCCTTGTGTCTGTGTCCACATGTTTGCATTGATGGAGAGAGTGGCTCAGCCTCTTTGGGCTACCTGCTCCACTTCCATGTCAGCTATCACTGATGGGAATGAATTCCCAGTATGATACGTTCATTAAAAAGTGTGGTATTGATTCCAGCAGACAAGTAAACCAGTCTTACTGCTTAGCCCTATCAATAGCTGAATTATAACATCTTTCCCTTCTTCTTTGCTCATTCTCCCTGTTGAGGGGACTCTTCAGAGCCCAGGACCATCTATTTTAGTGTTACCATGAAGTGAAGAATGAGCAGCAGGAGCTGTACGTGGCAGCAGCAGCAGTTCCAATGGTACTTTATAGGGTTGGATCATGGCTGCAGCCTGGCTGGGTACAGGAGTAACCCCACTCTGATTGAGAAATAGTAGTTTTCTATGGGACTAAGCCCGAACTCTTTGGCTCTATCCATTACTATTTTTGCTCTGTACTTGGCTAATTGTGAAAAAGCCCAGGTTGTTGTTCCTGTGTTGCAAACCTGTTTGATTTCCCAGAGGAATTCCTGTTATGGGACACTAGCCTGGCTCTGTGCTCTCCTCCGAAACAAGAGTTTGTATCTGTTTCTGCCATATTTTTTAGTCTTTTTATTATCTTTATCTTTGCTTACAATTACTCAGCTTTACAGGTTGCTTTTTAGCGTGTCCTCAGTCACTACCTAATCTTTACACAGCATCTTTCGCTTGTATTCTGGTGCATTGTTTCTCTCTTCTGTCAGAACACACTTAACGGTTCTTATTCTTTGTGTATGCATTCCTGTGCTCTTAATATCATTGCTAAGATCTGATTTCTGTCATCTTATGCAATTGCTTTTCCCCTCCCATTGCACAGAACATACACAGGCTTCCTGATCTCCCTACGCTGCCAGATTAAACCTCTGATGGCAGTTCCTGTATTTTCCTTGTTCCCAGCACACTGCAACCCCTTCAATTCAGCTATAGCTCATCATACATGAACAGATTGCATCTGTTCAAAAAAGAGCCCCAATCCACATAGTATTCATTTAAACAGCATTGATAGTAGTAAATTCATTTGAGATTCATATGGATGTCATATACAGTGAGTTACAGTGTAAGCATCAGTTAATGGACACTCGCAGTAAAGTGTTCCCTATCAAATAATACATCACTGAGCTCCATGAAGTGGTTTATGTATTTTTTTCCCCTCCTATGATTTCATCATGGCTAAGGAAGGTGTCTCACGCTATGATTGCCTCACCATGTATTTCTTTAGCAACCAGCATTGCTTAATGTTTTATTGATGTATTTTTAAATAATTTATCTTTAAACCTTTGTTTAATGGCTGTCTTTTTCTGCCGGATGGGGCAGCAGGGAAGGTGGGCCCGACAGGGCCTGTTTGCGCTCTCACACGGGTTCTCCTGTGAACTTCCCTTAGCAATCTTAGCTAGACAGTAATTTCACATGATTTTATCTCTGTTTTTAATTGCACAGTCTATCATTTTGAGTGGCCTGTATTGATATGTAGCAAGCGTATTAGGCAATGTGAACAACAGCTTTTTTCTTCAGCTCTTTTTTCAATCCCCACTAAATGTGATGAATATAAAAATAACCAATAGTTGCTCAGGGCACTGTCATTAAATCCTGGGCATCTCCTAGACAGGATGTTAATGCTTATAGTGAGATATTCTAGACGTGGGGTTTGCAAAAGCAGTCATGGTTTCCACAAGTCTGTCCTCACTGAACTAGGGCCAACGCTGGAAAGCTCTGGTAATGGTTAACACTTGATATTTGGATGTTAAAGTATGCTCAAAGTTTTTTGAGTGCTTCTGGATTATATATATATTCTATATGTATGTTACATATATTCTTTATAATTTTATATATAATCTTTGTGTGTATATATATGTTTATATATAAAGTTTCTTCTGGATTAGATATGGCAAGCATTTAATCTTCCGTTGATGTCCTGCTTGCTTTCCAAAGCACCATCATTAGCTTTGCTTAGCTTTTCCCCAGGGTTGATACAACAATGGGGACAAGGTGGGGAGATCCAGGGGTCCCCATCCCTGGCAGTGGGATTCAGAGGGAATTAGCTCGGGCACAGTGAAACTGTATTAGGAAATAGACATAGAGAATAGGCAAGATGAGAGAGAATTAGACTGAGTATCATCTAGAGGAAATGTCTTCCTTAGTGATACAGCTCTGAATTCTCACAGGTTTTCTACCTTGACAAATACACTGCGAATAAAATATATACATTGTGTATTCCTTTAGAGGCGTGAGATTCCTGAGCTTTGGCACTGTTTCTGTGCATTCAGCCTTCTGAACGTTGCAAGCAGGGTTTTAAACACAAGTAGGAAGTACAAGGCTGAGCCGATGTTTTGGGCATAGCTCCCTATAAAAACCTGAACACACGCTTACTTATTATCCCCTCTCAGTTTAAAACCCTGAATCAAATTTAACCTGTGCTGCCCAGCCAGGATTTTTTGCCATATTCCCAGTCAGTATAAAAATAGCGTAGACGTTCACCACATCCTCTATTGTACAACTTGGCTATGTTTGAACTAAAGCCCCACCATCTTAAGACAACACTTTGATGTGGGTGTTTCTTTAAGTCTTAAAGGCACACACTGCACCATCAAAGCCCCATGTGAACTTTGGGGTATTTACCTTGCTTAATGAGAAATGTTTTCCGGGTTTTTTCCGCCGTGACATTTTTGTACCGCACAATGTTTCTGTGTCGTCTTTTTCTATTTAAAATTTAAAGAGCTACATTTGGGAGAGGAACAATGTAGGTAAAAGAGACCCCTGGAGTGTGTCTGATGTGATAGTTCTCTTCTGTGGCACCATTTTTCCTCCTGCTGTGGGAGAGCTAAATGATAGTGCCTTATACCTTACTGAATAAAGCCGAACGCTGTTTCCAGCTGTGAACATGTGATCAGGTTTTGTGTTTGATTTTTGCACACAAGTATACTACTGCAGAGCATACCCACACACTCTGCAAACACTCCCGATCGGGATTATTGTTGACTCAGTCATTAATCTCCCCTCAATTAATCACATTAAGTATTAAGGTGCCTTTTCTGTGCAGAGAGGGACGCCGGCCTTTTGCTGGTTTACCTTAGTGGAGAATTGCTCCACGACCACTTTCCTTCCTGGCTAAAGATGTTGAAAGATGTGTTGAGATACGTTGTTATATGAAAACTGAGCAGAACACTATTGTCTGCTCCTGAAACCCTCTGAGGATTACTCAGTAATCCTATTGAGATTGTGGGGAATAAAGGTTGTTAGACCCAGCTCCTAATTGTTACATATGTACCAAGAGGAACATCAGGGTTGCTCTGGTCTTTCATGAGAGGGGGATTTTTTTGTTGTGTGGTTTTCCTGCCCATTTTAAAATGCAGTTTCTCTTTTCAACACTGCTCCTAGAACACAACACAGACAGAGCATGACTTGTATTGCAATGCTATTATGGTGACTATCACTACATTTCTTACCCAAAAGATCGAGCACATTAAAATAATGCCTTTTCTTTTTTGTCCCCCTAAAATGATACCCACTGTTGTGAAAGCTGAGGACCTGCACTTGCGTTCTTCAAGAGTGTGGCATGTCATGTTGTTTGTTAAACACCCAGAACTCATAACATCAGTCTCTCTGGCTCACTGAACAGCAGAAAAAAAACGGGTCCTGAAGGAATACACAGAGACAAAGCAGAAAAGTTATTTTATTTTTAGTGATCAGATGGCATAATTGTTGGTTGGCGTTAAGTGGCTCTGAATATGAGGGGAGGGAGGATTCATTTCTGAGTAAATGAGCACCATCTGAAATCACCAGAGGGGCCTGATCCTTTTAGCACCAGCCACAGCGCAGTTGTGCCATTGTATTGATTTGGATTTGATTTGGAGAAGGAAGAGCTGGCGGCTGGCATGAAAGACTGTGCTCCTCAGAGTGAAGCCGTTGCTCCCTGCAGGCTCCCTGGATCTCAGGGAGGGTGACTACTTGTCGAATCAAGACTGATTGCAAGGCTTTGTGTTATGCACTCATAGGCAGACACCCCTGCATTCAGGTAATGCTGAGAACATAATGGATCCCCATCAACAGGAGAGGAGGTCACCCACAGTAACCTCCTGGTTCTCAAGGTCAGCTTGGTTTTGTGGTGCTGGCCACTAGCGTTGGTTAAATGTGGGGTTTACACTTTCTGTGTCATTTTGATTTTGTTACATGATGAGGATGGGGGGTTTTGAACTTTGGAGAAATTAGAGGTGGCTGTAGGGGTTGTGGTGATCCTGCCCCTCTGCTCTGCGCTTGGGAGACCTCACCTGGAGCATTGGGTGCAGTTCTGGTGTCCTCAACATCAAAAGGACATG
>NDXB01016226.1:21824-33409 GCA_002631895.1 Agapornis roseicollis
GGCAGAGCATGAGGCTCACAAAGTCCTTGGTCAGGGCAAACATCGCTCAGCAACAACCAAAAACATCGGCCTTATCAGCCTTGTTCCCGGGTTAAGTCAAAACACAGCTACTAAAGAGAAGAAAAACTGACTGCAACTGCTGAACCCAGGACACCGGATTAAGCCAAAACACCAGCTACTAAGGAGAAGAAAAGCTGACTGCAACTGCTGAACCCAAGACACTGGAACAATTGGCTGAGATGACACATTATTCAGATGTCTTTTCTGAATGCAAACAAACCCCAAAACACACTATCTTTAATGCTTGTGTTATAAACAACTTGCGTCCACTTCAATCCCTGCCTCCCTTTCTCTGTAAATCTCTCTCAAAGTTGTGATAGTGCTTCACTTCTTATTTTTACAGTTCATGTCGTATTTCCAAACCCATTTCTTAATAACCTTTTTGTCCTGTCTAAAAGGTTAAGTAACTATCTTAAAAAGATTACTTTTACCCTTTCTGTTTTGTGATTTTCTTTTCATTTTTCTTGGTCATTGTTATAAATGTCCAAACAGGATTTTAAATAAAGTATCCAATTTATTAAGCAAATAAAGGCAAGCAAACAGTGCTGGGTGCGTGGGGAGTCTCCGCTCCACCAACATGCACACCCCCAATTCCTGTGTCCTGTTCATATTTCTTTGTGCCTACACATATTCATAAATAGGCGTTTCTTTCTTTAGCGCGTGCTTTTTCCACCTTTCATGAATTCTCTCTCAGCACTTCCCCCCCATGCTGCACGAATTGAAAAGAAAAACTGAGAAAGACTGACAAGATACAGGAAGTAACAATGATACATAAAGTAATCATAGACTCATAGAATAGTTAGGGTTGGAAAGGACCTTAAGATCATCCAGTTCCAACCCCCCTGCCATAAGCAGGGACACCTCACACTAAACCATTCTACCCAAGGTTTCATCCAATCTGGCCTTGAATACTGCCAGGGATGGAGCACTCACAACCTCCCTGGCCAACCCATTCCAGTCCAGTGCCACCCTCACAGGAAAGAATTTCTTCCTTAGATCCAATCTAAACCTCTCCTGTTTAAGTTTGAACCCGTTAAACCTTGTCCTATCACTACAGTCCCTATTGAAGAGTCCCTCCCCAGCATCCCTATAGGCCCCCTTCAGATACTAGAAGGCTGCTTGGAGGTCTCCCCGCAGCCTTCTCTTCCCCAGGCTGAACAGCCCCAACTCTCTCAGCCTGTCTTCGTATGGGAGGTGCTCCAGTCTGCTGAGCATCTTCGTGGCCTCCTCTGGACTTGTTCCAACAGCTCCATGTCCTTTTGATGTTGAGGACACCAGAACNAGACAGTGATGGTGAATGGGGTTGCGTCCACTGGCGGCCGGTCACCAGTGGTGTCCCTCAGGGGTCTGTGCTGGGACCAGTGCTGTTCAGTATTTTTATTGATGACATGGATGAGGGTATTGAGTCCTTCATCAGCAAGTTTGCAGACGACACCAAGCTTGGAGCTTGTGTCGATCATTTGGAAGGAAGGAGGGCTCTGCAGAGAGACCTGGATAGGTTGGAGAGATGGGCAGAATCCAATAAGATGAAGTTTAATAAGTCTAAGTGCCGAGTCCTGCATTTTGGCCACAAAAACCCCTCTGCATTGTTACAAGCTGGGAACAGTGTGGCTGGACAGTGTCCAGGCAGAAAGGGACTTCGGGGTATTGGTTGACGGCCAGCTGAACATGAGCCGGCAGTGTGCCCTGGTGGCCAAGAAGGCCAATGGCATTCTGGCCTGTATTAGGAATGGTGTGGCCAGCAGAAACAAGGAGGTTATTCTTCCCCTGTACTCGGCGCTGGTGAGGCCTCACCTTGAGTACTGTGTCCAGTTCTGGGCCCCTCAGTTTAAGAAGGATGTGGAAACGATTGAGCACATCCAAAGGAGGGCAACGAGGCTGGTGAGGGGCTTGGAGCACAAGCCCTGTGAAGAGTGATTGAGAGAATTGGAGTTGTTTAGCCTGGAGAAAAAGAGACTCGGAGGTGACCTTATCACTCCCTACAACTTCTTGAAAGGAGGTTGTAGGCAGGTGGGGGTTGGCCTCTTTCACCAGGCAGCAACGGACAGAACGAGAGGACACAGCCTCAAACTGCGCCAGGGAAGGTCCAGGTTGGATGTTAGGAAGAAGTTTTTCACAGAAAGAATAATAAGATATTGTCACGGTCTGCCCAGAGAGGTGGTGGAGTCCCCATCCCTGGATGTGTTTAAAAAAAGACTGGATGTAGAACTTGATGGCATGGTTTAGTTGAGGTGTAGGGCATGGGTTGGACTTGATGACCTTAGAGGTCCCTTCCAACCTGGTGATTCTGTGATTCTGTGATTCTCAAGGAGCCCAGCTAGTCTCATTCCATTCTTTTATCATAGACTTCCTTGCCCCACATATCCTTCCTATCCTGTTTTCTGTGTCCTTGCTTCTGCTGTCCTTACCCGCCACTGGTGCCTTCTTTTCCATAAAGAGTGTTCATTTGATTTTATTATCAGAATTGTAGGTGTAAATTACTATAGGAAACTGAGCTTGAGCCATTCAGGAGCTACTTATCTGTCTCTCCTGTCTCACTTTCCTTCCCCAGAGAAAGAGGCATACAGGAGGGACTTAAAGGCAAGGACAGCAGCTGCCTCAGCTGGCAAACTGGTCTGCTTGTGTTCATGAGTTGGCACTCTGAAATAATATACCAGTTCAGTCAAAACAAAGTTCCAAATAAAGATTATTAAATATCAAAAAGGATGGTGGGAAAGCCTGACTGGACCACTCATTGGGTTTCTCCGAATTTATGTATGTGAATCTATTTATGTGAGAGCCTCAGGCTCTGAAAGTTTAAACACTTTATCAAAATACATTGATCATGATTTTGCTGAGGCTTGCAGTATTTCTTGAGATGGTCACATGAAGGATTTTGCTTTTGGATTGTTTTTCTATTTTTTTTGCACCTGCATGAATATTGTCATGGCTTGGCTTCGCGAATGAAGATTTGGGAAGGGCTTTACCCATGCTTACTACAAGTGCACTGATGACTAAAAGGGCCAATGTGAGATAGGCAAACCCGGTTGCAAGGGTTGGGTCTGCAACTTCCAGTACACCTTATCACCTGCCATTTCGTCCCTCTTCTGTCGCTACAGGGCTATGCAAGTATGAGTAAGCCCTTCCAGCCTGCACAGTAGATATTTTAGGTGAGGCACAGCATGTGCAGAACTGGCCCCACACTTTACACCTGAGGTTTATCTGCCAGGGCCTAGTGAGCTTGGATGCTGACAGGAAAGGTTTGGTTAGAGTATCCTTCTCTTAGACAGATGGCCTTACAGGGCTATACGAGCTCCATCTGCCTGGGTTTGAAGTTAGAATTGTACTTCTCCTAGGACGGTTGCCTGAAGGCTAGTGAGCCCATCCTGCCCATGGACTCACTTTGTCTGACTCTTCAGTTGAGACCTGTCTGGCATGGGAGACCCTACCAGAGGTGCCACCACCAGCATAGCTCCCAACCTCACAAGGGCACGCAAGCTCTTTCCCCACAACAAGGGGGTGTCCGTGAAAGAGAGTAATGTTTTAATCTTCTGTTATAAAGCAGATCAGCTTCCTGGGAATTTAGCAACTATTCAAATGAGTTTTATGTATATTCCTTGGGAATATTCCCTTCAGATAAGTAGACCAATAGTGCCCAAACAAAGAATTTGACTATCATATTTGGAAATAAAATATTTCATTTATTGAAATAAAACTTTATGTATGGAATTTTGTTTAATATAACATTAATGTGATTTTTTTGGTAAAGCTGTCCAAAAGGGTGGAGGAAATGCTTGAAACAGTTTCTGGTTTATGCCTTTGCTTTTAGTGGGGATGGTGTAAACTGCTTTTGTTAGTTTAATAACAAGGGTGGGAAGAGGCCAAGCGCTAGGAGATTAATTTAAAAACTAGCACAGAAGAATTAGTCACAGGAGAGCAACTTCAGGGTGTCTGGCACATATCATCATTTTACTTCATTGTAACCAAAATATTGCACATAGATTCATAAAACACATTTGTTGGGTTTTCTTTTAAGTTTCATGGCTCATTCTTTCTTTTAAAACCTGTGGTAGGTCAGAATTAGTGGTAACAATTTCCTTTGCTATTGACTTCAAATACTCTTTTAAATCTAAATAGATGCCTTTCTTAAAAAGGGCTGGAGGGTCTTCTAGAAGTATCAAGATAAAACATGAAATTAGACTTCTAAATTGTGTATCTACATTTGTATTAAAAATTGCAACAAGCTTGAACAGAATTATTTTTAAACTACAAAAAAAACATTTAGTGTTCATAGGAAAGACATTATGTATTTATATGGAGACAGACCTTGTACAATAATACTAACATTCATCTGAATGTTAATATGTGAGGATATAAAGAAATGCAGTAATTACAAGAGTGTAACAGAAACTTATAATCTTATCAAAACTAAAATCAGCTCGGTTTTGGTTTTTAATATTTATTATCACTCATGTTTTCCTAGTTAATCTTTCTCCCTTTTGAAAGAGAGGAAAAAAACATCACAATTCATTCTTTTCAAGGAGGATTTTAGAATTGTGTAATCTGGTTGCTTGCTTTTTGTATTTTAAAGTGTCTGGAAGCATAATAGAAGGATTTGTCAGTGTTATTGGCATAAATTTCATGGTTGTGTGTATAGGGGACGTACCTATGTGTAAACCATTTGTATTCTAGGACAGCTTGAAGGCATTTTCATACGATGCAGTTATGTTAGTGGAGATCTTCTATCCACTTATGTCACAATTTAAAGTAAAATGTAGGGAAGTTAGGGGTCTATTTTCATATTTTACTTTTAGTATTTAGAGCACAGGATCATTATTCATCAGGTTCAGTGTATGTGCCAATAAATTCCATGGGCCTTATAGGCCAGAGAAATATCAAGTGACTGTGTCCTACAGAGATGAAGGACTTGTTACGTTGTGCAGTTTTAGGCTGTGATTCCATGACAATATGAAATCTTGGCTAATGCACACAGTGATGGAAATGTGATCTGAATCAGGCACAGGCATACAGTTGTATTTTGGTTGAGTGAGCCAGCATGTTTATTTCAGTCTTCATGTCATCTTTATGCTATTAGATATTCCTTAAAAACATGCAAACATTCCCAAAAGAGTAATTCTGTACCAGACTGGTAAGTTGTGTTGTGTGGCTGCAGCAATTTTGAGCCAGTAGTAGAAGTCCATGAAGTGGAGAATCTTGTTTGGTCCATGACTATTTAAGAGGGAAACAAATACCTGCAAAGGTGGCCCAATTAATGGACATCTTGTTCATTACTGTTTAGATATGAGTGTGGACATAAGTGCTTTTATTTACCTTCCATGATAGAGCAGACACACAATTCTGATTAAATCAGACTTGTTACCAGCAACACTTGTGATAGCTCAGCAAAAGGCTAAGAAACTTGATTTCCAAACTAATGAAGAGAGACTCACTCTGTGAGGAGGTGGGAGTGGGCAACTGCAAACAGCTTGATTCAAGTGAGCCATTGATAGAAATCAATATAAGTATTTTTTTATTTAGTGAGGAGAGACTCTCATTGTGATAGGTATACTTTGGCAATGAAAATATTGTATTTGAAGTATTCTAGTCTCCTTTCTTTTCTTTTTTTTTTTTCCTTCCAAATGGCAGCTTCACATATCATCAAGGTTACATCAACACTTCATCTTTCTAAGATTAATAGTGTGCCATAAACTTTCCTGTGTGTCTGCAACTATCTGTGGAGCCTTTAAAGCCTTATCTGCTCAGCAGGAATTTTTTCCTTAAAACCCAACAAAAACAACAGTGAAGGTTTGCCCCAATAACCTCAGGCAGTCTCTTTCCAGAGTCATAGCAGCTTGTTTTCTGTGTGGATGTAACAGTGCACTTCAGAGGCAGCTGCTTTTTCATTTTGTGAAGGGAGGATGTAGGTAAGGATAAGGTATTCAGTGAGTTTTTTCAAAAGCAGCCACTAATAATCAAAGTCTTTGCTTATTGAAGCCAGTCACAGGCTATAAGAGAAGGGGAGGCAGGCTACCATTGGATCCATCCCTGCACTGTTGGGTTATTTTAGCCTAAACAGAAATCAAAAGCATCTTCCTTTGTTTGTTTTAGCCTTCATTTCTTCCATAGGGTTTTCTAGATAGTGCTGAGCAGTTAAACTAACTGAGCAGTTAAACTGACTGATAAGTAGAAGAATGGGATGATTGCTATGTCTGTAATGTTAATTAAGCTGGTGCTTCAAAGACCGCCTGAAGTTATAAAGATTGTTGAGACCCTTAAAGGCCACCATCACATGTATGCATGTGGGAAACTTCCTGGAAAATGATGTAAGATGCCCAGTGACCATATAAGGATGGCCTGTATAGGAATATGGGGACATATGTTAGGAGGAGCTATCCCCCATGTCTCCTGGCACCGCAATAAAATACCTGCTTGTCAACTTGAAAGACTGTTGGTGAGTTTGTTCCTGGAGTTTTCTCCGAATCAGAACAAAAGACCTACACACAGAACTGGTGTTTTGGAGTTCTATACATTTTTTTTATTATTATTTTTTATTTATTAAGCTCATTATTACTGATGAGGGCCCCTGGAACATTTACTGCTCTTCATTTGCCCTTTAAACCCAGAATGAATAAAACTATAACCTGTGATGGGCAGGACATTTGTACTTACTTGTCAAGTGTTTTTACAAGAATAGCATGGTAATTAGTCCAACTGTACCACCCTAGCTCTTCCAATCTTCCTATCTCTGCAACATCTCAAGCCTTGATTTCTAAACTTCTTTCCTCAGATAAGAAAAAAATCTTAGACATTAGCAGGTAGCTTAGATGTGTGGAGGATTTCAGTCTCATCATGGGTGTAATGATGTGTCTACCATCCCATGCTTTTGTGACCCAGCTCATGTTTGTGTCCCACAAAGGCCCAGAGACTCACAGCACACAGACATAGCAAATCAGGGACAGAGCAGAACTGCATCAAAGGCCTTTTTGTGAAAATATGGACAATGCTATAAAACTAACCTTGTGTTAACCTGCTGAAGAACAAAGGACAAGAATTCTGCATGCCAAAATACATGTCTGAATGGGAAAACTTCTACAAAAGTAGGCAGACTGAATAAAACTATTTATCTTTAAGACACACAAGTCATGGTAATTAAATTAAGGCAGGCTGGCTATAATGCTACAAAAAAGCAGGCTGTAACTAATTTAGAAAGAGACAGAGAAGATCTGAAAAGGACGTAGATTGACAGCTCCCTATTTTATTTTTTTTTTTATCTAATCAAGGCAACAGAATTTAGACAGAAAAAACATACCAAACTATGTTGATTTATCAAGATTTTTTCTCAAACCTTTAGGACAAAAGCACATAGTCACGTTTTTGTGTGAAGGTTTTCACATTGTTATTAGTGCTGAGGGTTACGTGTGTTCAGATTTTACCCCTGAGAAAAGTAGAATAATAGAATGTAATAGAATGCAATAGAATGCCTCAGTATCATTTAACTGAATCATCCTGAGCATCCATGTCATCTGATGCTCTATGAAGAGAATTCTAAATCTGTGAAAAGAGGACAATTAGACTTTTCTTTTAACCATTTATTTCTTCATAAAATCCACCTGCCAGTTAGGTAAAAAAAAACCCCGAAAAATCCCAAACCAACAAAAAAACCCTACCTATTGAAAATTACTTAAAATATTAATTTTGAATTTGAATGTGTCAGCTTAGTGTGGGAACTAGCATCCTTGGAACTTAAGAAAGGAAAGAGTGGGAGTTTATTTATAGGTGTGGATCCAGGCTCATTAGACAAGGTTTAAAATAATATTTCAGTTGATTTCTATAATAGTTTTCATTCTCCAAGTGATTAGAAAAATTAGTATTCTGGGGCTGTCTGAAGGGTGAAGAGGACTGTGTGAACAAAATGGGGGAAGGGAATAGACAAAAAGCCCAACTTGGTTTATGTTGGTGTTTAACAGCAAGCAACCCTTTCCCACCATGCTTCTCTTTTATGCCTGCTTTAGTTCTAAGTAACTTCTAAAGGATTTCCAGCAGCAGATGATGCTCAGCCACTGCATTCATATGAAATAAGAGACGAGCTTTGCCCTGTGAAGAAAATATTTGAGGTTTTCAATACAATTAAGCGATTGCGAATTCTCTGTGAAAATGGGAATTTTCTCCTATTTCTACCAGAAGGTCCCTGAGGGTGAAATTTTGACCCTGGCAAAGTCAATAGAACCTTCACTCTCTTTCATTAACAGAAGAATCATCCCTCATCCCGTCTTGCACTTGCAACAATGAAAAGTGGATAGTACAGGAAAAACTGTCTCACTGGGGTATTGACATTAAGTAAAACCTTTGCCAGGCAATGAGAGAAGAGGGAGAGAGAAAAACTTTGGGAGGTGACTAGGAAAGATACACAAAAATACATGAAGTCAGAAAGGGGGAGCGGGCAAGGGAAAAGCAACATTAAGCATTTGTCCTTGCAGAACCTTGCCATGGATTTGACCTAATACCTTGCAGGTCAAGAAAGAAGGAAGATAAATCATTATAATAGGGCTCTAAGAGGGGGAGTAGACTGTTCACTGCAGGAAAATGTAGTACAGACAACATAAGCAGTCAGAGCTGGCTTGTCACTTTTTCAGAGCTGAACTGGCACAAGTAAGCAGAGTTTATTGCTGTTTGAGATAAGAGGAAGCTCTCACCCTTCAATTTGAAGAGTACTCAAAGCTTCTTGGCATCTGAAAGACGTAATTTTAGCAAGAAGTTTCAAACTTGATTAACAGAACCTCAGAGCATTGGCCTAGAATTTGTCTTAAAGCCACATACGATTGTCATAAGCTCACAAGGAAGGTAGGCCACCATTTTCACAAATGTATGTCTGATATTCTGTCTTAACCCTTTACCTGAGATCTTACTGAATTAATCTATTTGTGTACATAATGTTTAGTGAATATAGAGGAGCTCCAAACATATTAGAAACTGCCAATGGAGATGGGCTGAGGCATGAAGAGTAAGCTGTTACCAGGTGCATAGTCTTGCTAAAAATTACTAGCCAAAGAGTAATATAGAACCAGATTTTCAAAGATATACCACACAACCAGGTCTGAACATCAGGATTTCGGTACAACAATTTATTGTTCTATGCAGAGTCTACATGTAGTCAACATGAGCCAAGGGACTGAATTAAATTGGCTGAAGTTTGATGGGTTGGCTTTTACTTCATTTATTGCTGACAGGTAAAAGGGTACCTACCAACCTACTATAGATTCTGGATCTACAGGATTTGGACCATAATATCCCGTTTTATTGTGTTTCCTTAAAAAGACTCCTATTTAACTAGAAGCTGTAGTTTCTATTATATTTTCTGTTTTATACTCAAGATAAATTGGAGATGGCACAGAGCAGTGAAAGAGCAACAGCCTTTAGAAGCACTCTCGAAAATTAGAGTTTGTGAAATACTTTCCAAACATATGCATGAACAGTGCTACATCTACCTTCCAGGTGTCTTGTTAAAAAGAGAATCCTTTAATCTAAACCACGTTCTTTGTTCTTTGGGATTTCTTAATGTAATTAATTCTTCATCTTCTTCCATACTTCGCCGGTCAGAAATTTGACTAGTGGTCATTACCTCAGAGTCCTTTCCACTAACTGCTTTTTTCAGTTTTGGCAGGATGCTGTATGTTTCCATTGCATGGGTTTCTCCTCAAACAAAGGAAAATTATGAAATTGTCAGATCAGATTTCATATATTACTCTTGGCATTGCACTCACTCAACCTGGTGCACAGTGAATTTTGAAAGCCTCTGGTCTTTTATAACCATGTGCATTCTTAAATACATTTTAAGGGTCCTTATCTGCAGTAACTGGGAATATGATTATTAAAGCTGATGTAATTTGGCTATTTTCTTTCTGCAAAGTTATATAGAGTGATGCATTACACCATAAATAATTTCCAATATTTCATTACGCTTTCTGCTGTACTTCTTACTGTTTTAAGACTGAATTTCTTTCACCAGTTTTTTTCCTGCTAGAGATATATAATGCTTTACAACTTAAAATCAAAGTAAAATCAAAGCTTAGATGTAAGAGTAGATTAATCCAGTTTGTTATATTTTCAGCACTTTTTCTTTTTTAATAAGATTCATGTTTTTTATTATGTTTTTCACTTTGTGATTTATAAAAATGTTCTTTTATCTCTATGCATCTTTGATTTAGTAATTCTATGTGCTTACATAAATGGGAAGATCTTTGAAACTATTTCAACAAAAAAAAAGGTATTAAAGTTTTCTGTATCTCTGATACACATGGGGGGTAAAGTTAGTGGGCTTTTTGACTGCTCTTCTAGAAGGGTAGAATTATGCTTACTCAGGTACCAGTCAGAAAGTGTGCCATGGTAATGAACACAGCAAATAGTTTCAGAGTGGTTAGCTTCTCCTAGGTCTTACAGTACCATAAAATAGAGACATCAAGGACATAAAGCATTGTTTTTCATGCATTAGCACCTCAACTATTAACCATCTTGTTGTTTGGGGTTCACTGTGATTTCACTATTGTATTCTTCCTCAGTTTAGGGAAATCAACCAAACTGAAGATACATTTGCTTTTTGAGGCTTAAAAAGAAGATGAGATCCCTTGACACAAAATCCTTTAAATGTATTTATACAGTGATGCCTTTGGCTAACACAATGGGTCACACAAAGGATTTCCAGAGCTGAAAGCATGAGCCTTGACAACTACAGTCTAAATTAAATGAGAAGGCTAAGCTTACTGGAGAATGCTAATAGAGAGAAATCCCATGATATTTGTAGGACCTTAACTCAGCAGTTCCTTCAGAGGTCAATCACATACAACTTCTTTAGGAAGGAAGTAGTTTTCTGGATGTCGTGGTTTAAACTCAGCCACATAGCTCGCCCACTCACTCAACCCCTTTTTCTTGCCCTCCCCTGCTTCCGGAGGGATGGGGGGAGAATCAAAAGAATGCAACTCCCAAAGGTTGAGATAAGAACAGTTCAGTAACTAAGGTAGAACACAAATCACTGCTGCTACCACCAACAATAATAACAATAAAGGAAATAACAAGGGAAAAGAATACAGCATCTCACCAACCACTGACAGGTAAATCACAACACCCCAACCCAACCGGGTGCTGATCGACCACCTCTTCCAACCACCCCGAGAGAACTAAAACTTCTGGATAACTCCNCTCACCAACCACTGACAGGTAAATCACAACACCCCAACCCAACCGGGTGCTGATCGACCACCTCTTCCAACCACCCCGAGAGAACTAAAACTTCTGGATAACTCCGAGTTACATCCTGGGCATGACGTGCTATGGCATGGAATACCTCTTTGGTGAGTTTGGGTCCTGTCCCTCCTTCCTCCAGGCCTCCCCTCCTACCTGGCAGAGCATGCGGCTCACAAAGTCCTTGGTCAGGGCAAACATTGCTTAGCAACAACCAAAAACATCGGCCTTATCAGCCTTGTTCCCGGATGTCGTGGTTTAAACCCAACCAACCACACAGCTCGTTCACTCACTCAACCCCCCTTTCTTGC
>NDXB01016227.1:8385-30317 GCA_002631895.1 Agapornis roseicollis
GGGGGGGGGGGGGGGGGGGGGAGGGGAAGAGGGGAACAAAAGATGCTTATTGTGGGTTTTTATGAATTGGATGGTGACTTTACAACTCCTTCACTGTTAGTGAATAACTGATGAGTTATATTCAAGTGAAGTGTGTGCAGATTTCTCTCTAAGGCATAGGGTGAAGTTGGAGTTGAGGAGATCCTCCCTCAGGACTCCCACAGTCGATTCCGGGTCTTCCAAAGAGGAAAAGAGTCCGTTCTGCTCTTTCCAACCAACCTGCAGCGTTGCCAAGTCTCCGTCCTCCCCCTTCCAGCAGCACTTAAAACACAGTTTGTGCATTTCCCAATATTTGTAACCTCGTCAGTCAGGGCTTATCTCCCTGATAACTCAAAGGACACAGAGCACACAGAGGCTCTATCGGAGAACTAACAGAGCGCTCGCCTTACCTCGCTGAAGGCTCAGACACAGGAAGCGTTCTGTCAACAGTTTAACCAGGGCAATTAAAACCCCTATCGATTCCTTCCTCACTTGCACTGGTTTCACATCAGTTTTGCTGCCGAAGCCACTTTTGACACCCAGCTTTGCCGAGATGATGCTGTTGGTTCTTAAAGCGTTCAGTTTTCCTCTTCTCTTTGCCTGGCATCTGGCAAAGCCCAAGATGCCACCCAGCCACTTAATATGCAAGCTCACTTCTTGATAGCTTTCAGTTCAAGGTTCTTCACCCTTATCATAGAATGGTTTGGGTTGTGAAGTCCTTAAAGCTCATCCAGTTCCAAGCCCCTGCCAGGGGCAGGGACCCCTTCCACTAGAGCAGCTTGCTCCAAGCCCCTGTCTCCAACCTGGCCTTGAGCCCTGCCAGGGATGGAGCATTTACAGCTTCCTTGGGCAGCCTATTCCAGTGCCTCACCACCCTCACAGTAAAGGATTTCTTGAAGTTTGAACCCATTGCCCCTTTTCCTATCAACATCCAAATGTTATTCTCCTTTGCCTGATGCAGGGCACTGCCATGTCTCCACTTTGCATTTGAATACCATTTTTACTTAATTATGACACAATTCAGTTACAACAGCAGCAGACTGAAAGATGCCTTCAGTGCTTGGCTGTCCTTTGTCTGCCCTAGGTCAGATGTCAGAGCTGCCAAATGTCAGCGTTGCCAAACAGGGGAGGGGATGAGACTTAAATACCATTTAAAGCAACTTTTTTTCCTTCCCTTTTTGGGCAAATTGGCCATTTTCCTGTATGCTACAACACTATCAGAGTCCTCTACCCACCATTCTCCTGTTAGGAATACGCCACAAGGGAAAGCACAGTTGTTTGTGCTACCAGTGGGTGATTTTACACAGTAGTCGAGTTTGACTCGGTTCCTGGCTTAGCTATGTGCAGTGCAACCGTCTTGTGTCTTCCTCACTCTGAACTAAATGGCTGTTTAATCTCCATCCCATGAAAAAAACCCCAAGTCAGGATGTGCTGGTCCCCTGAGATGGGCTTTTTAATTGCTCGACTTTGACACTCCAACTTCATGTCCTCATGGCCACTGATTGATTTCAATTAACATTCCCATGCTCCAGGCACTATAAATAACCCTTGTCTGGCCGGCTGCTTCTCCACTGCCAGCTCAACCTTTCTCCTTTAGCTGCTGCTGCTGCTCATCTTGCTTCTTGGCTTGGCCTCAGGCTCAGTCTATAATTCTTTCCAAACTTCCCTGTATAAAATAATCATGTACATGAAGTAAAACAGGAGTCTCATATACACACTTAATAACTCTTGTGTACTGTATGAGTGGGAATTCCACTTTATAACCCCCAGAGCTTTCAAATGGTTCTCATTTTCGGCAGCATTCCTCCTGCGAGATCTAAAACTTCCCATTTTAGCCCAGGCTGGCTCTTTCCCTTTCAACCTTGTTATTTCTCCTTTAGATTTGAGGGGGGGACAGACAGCTTCATCTTTCCTTTTGGGCTGTGGTTTCAGCAGCGAGGCGGCTGGGAGCTGATAGCGCAGCTCTTGAGCTCTTAAGCCAAATGTCAGGATTCTCTTCCCGATGCCACATTTTCCAAATTAAAGCTTCAGCTCACTTGCAATTCAGAGCAAAAGGCTCTGAGTCAAGATTTAGTCTCAACTGATAAGATAAGCTTATGGGGACCTAGAGCTAATATTCTACATGTGTTTGCCTGTCTGCCTACCTGTTATCTCTTTCCCAGTGAGAAAGAGAATAAAGAATATCGTGTGGATTTAGACACATGCTGTGACAGATACATGGGTATATGTATCGATGCAGGAGCAGGACTTAAAGGCAGCTAAGTAGGAGGTAGCAATCCACAGATATGTAAGGCCAGAAGGGACAGTTGCACCAAAAGCATGTGGAACTGGAGGGTGATGATTTGGGAGAGGGGGTGGTATTTTGATGGCGTTTGGAAAGCCCAGGGAAAACAGGCCCCTCTTTGATAAAACGCACATGGATTTTGCTGTTTTTCTGCCAGCTGGAGATAAGGTTGAAGTTTCCCAATCTTGGATTTTAAAGCAAGTAATTCATGGTTTGTCTCTATTGTGTCTGGCTCTTTATCTTACTTTTCCTCCACCCACTAACTTGTCCAGTGGAAGATCGCTAAACACCCTCATCCAGTATCATTTTAAATTGGGAAGATTTGTATTGATTTAGGATGAAGGAGGTGATCCTGCCCCTCTGCTCTGCTCTTGTGAGACCTCACCTGGAGCATTGGGTGCAGTTCCGGTGTCCTCAACATCAAAAGGACATGGAGCTGTTGGAACAGGTGATCNTTGTCCAGTGGAAGATCGCTAAACACCCTCATCCAGTATCATTTTAAATTGGGAAGATTTGTATTGATTTAGGATGAAGGAGCTGATCCTGCCCCTCTGCTCTGCTCTCGTGAGACCTCACCTGGAGCATTGGGTGCAGTTCCGGTGTCCTCAACATCAAAAGGACATGGAGCTGTTGGAACAGGTCCAGAGGAGGCCATGAGGATGAGCAGGGACTGGAGCAGCTTCCATACGAAAACAGGCTGGGAAAGTTGGGGCTGTTCAGCCTGGGGAAGAGAAGGCTGCGTGGAGACCTCAGAGCAGCTTCCAGTATCTGAAGGGGCCTATAGGGATGCTGGGGAGGGGCTCTTCATTAGGGACTGCAGTGACAGGACAAGGGGGAACGGGTTCAAACTGAAACAGGGGAGGTTTAGATTGGATCTAAGGAAGAAATTCTTTGCTGTGAGGGTGGTGAGGCACTGGAATGGGTTGGCCAGGAAGGTTGTGAGTGCTCCATCCCTGGCAGTGTTCAAGGCCAGGTTGGATGAAGCCTTGGGTGCTATGGTTTAGTGTGAGGTGTCCCTGCTTATGGCAGGGGGGTTGGAACTGGATGATCTTAAGGTCCTTTTCACCCCAAACTATTCTATGATTCTAACTAAAGAGGGTGATAGGCACTGTCCTCAGAAACCAAGAACCTCTTGCTTCAGAAATTCCTGATTCCCTTTAGGAAGGGGCAAGACAGAGACTAAAGGTAGGAATGTCCCCATGTCATACAGTGGTAGAGGTGCATGTGCAGAAACACATGCAAGTGGTGAACTCCAAGAGAACAGGGAAAGCTTGTTCATGTGAGGAGGTCCCCACCAGCTTTCTGCCCATTCCTACCTCCCTGGTGACTTGCACCCTTTGCTACACTGGTGGTTGTGACTTGAATCTTCCCTCCTGTGCTGTAGTCACAGCTGCGTGTGGAGCCCATGTGCTCGGTGCATGTCATGCAGTTGCTGGTTACCCGTGCTAATTGAAACAGCATTGCCAATGGTACATTCTTTGGCTTCCCCTCCCCTATTTCCACGTTTGGAGCCTGGCCTTGGTCCCTCTGTTGTGTCTCTGACTTTCTTTGCTGAATTCTGTGTTGGTGCTGTGTATCTCCGTGATGGCCAGTATTTGACCAAATGAAAGGTTGCAAAAGCTGGATCCCCTCCACCTTCTGCCTCCTTACTGATAGGACCACCTGCCAGGTTTACTTCTTGTGGGGATGCGATGCTTAATCAGTGCAGCTCATTTATATATAAAGGGTAAGATACTGCTCCATGTTCCTAATTAATGTTTGTTTCTCTACCTGTCCTTTGGAAAACTTGGAGTTTTAGGGGAATGGGTTCAAACTTAAAAAGGGGAGATTTAGGTTGGATATAAGGAAGAAACTCTTCCCTGTGAGGGTGCTGAGGCGCTGGCACAGGGTGCCCAGAGAAGCTGTGGCTGCCCCATCCCTGGCAGTGTTCAAGGCCAGGTTGGGCACAGGGCATGGAGCAAGCTGCTCCAGTGGAAGGGGTCCCTGCCTGTGGGAGCAGGGGTTGGAACTGGATGAGCTTTAAGGTCCCTGTATCCCAAACCAGCCTGGGATTCTACGAATGCCTTCAACTTCTGTTTTGTTTCTGGTGCTGGGCAGCACCAAACAGAAAATTAAAACCCTATATAAAATAATTAAATATATTGGCAATGAAAAGAGAAAATTCAGCAGTGATTGATTTGGAACGAAAGTTGAAAACCTCCCCAAAGAGAAGTGATTTTTCCTTTGTGTCTGGTACAGTGGCAATAATGTTGACATTTTAATGCCAATTAGTGCTATTGAGGGGTAAAAAAAATACAAAGGAGTCTTTTCAAACAGAAATCATAATTCTGAAAGTGTTGAAATTTGCCAATGTTATGGCTTGGGATTCAGCAGAGAATAAGAATATGAAGTCCCTAAGTTAGCAATATCAGCGTGTATTTGGGATACTTCGCAGTCCCGAAAGACTTCTCTTTTCCACAGAAAGCAATGCAAAAATAAGCCTGCCTAGATCTAATCACCCCATCTCCCAAAGCTATTAGTGGATATGCTCATAGATAAACAAGAAACAAAACATCCTGAGAGCAGTGGGAGAAATAAATAGGTTCTCTGGAAGGGCGAGTGAGTGTGAGAGCGAGGAGAGGAGCAGGGCAGATGTGTGTGAGTTTGAAACTGGTTTTTGCATTACAGGATGTCATTTATTTAGGTTGCAAAAACATGTTTGTACAGCATTATTCGGGGCCTTTTGGAGTTCTCAGGCACTTGGAAGCCAGCTCTGAGTCCCACGTCAATGGGCACTTGGGGACTCTGAGCCCTGAGTTATTTGACTGTCAAATGCTGTTACCAAGTCACTGGAAATCACTTTTTTTCCCTCTTTTTTTTTAAATGGAATTAGTTTGTTTTTTACTCCAAGGTTCCTAGAACAATCATTTATCTTCTAAAGTTGCAAGTGGCAGAAGAACTGTTAAAAATAGCACATTCTAAAAGGCTCAGATGCAGATGCTGGAAGAGAGGCTTCCCCTTATTCATATTCTGCATCCTTATTTAACCTGATAAAACACCTCCAACTAGGCAAAATAAGTCCCATGGAATCCTATGCTAAATGTGCCATAATCTTGTCATTTGTGTCAAATTAGAAGGAGAAAAGTATCAGTCTGTGCTGTTGGCATTTTCTAGGGGAGGAAAATCCGGCTGCTGTTATTCACAGCAGGCCTTTGATGGATTTCTTTCTGAAAGTTCTTAATCCTGGCATTTCTGCTGGAATTTGGAGGTGGGATGAGCTCTGACCTTAAACTGAAGCGTCTTCCCAGACCTCTGTTTTTGCCAGTTCACTGGGATCTCTTCCCAAGCTCTTGGGAAATGTGGCCTAACCAGATTACAGAGGTGTGGAGAGGTGTCTAAATCCCAACACGCACACCCTGGTTTTCCGTATATGAATGGCTTCTGTTACAAGATCTACACAAATTTAGTTAAACAATTGAGCCTCTTCTACCACCTGGAAATCTCATTCAGAAGGAAAAGAATTTGACCTTTTGTGTCTCAGTCTGGTCTTCAGCATCCCAAGCTTCACTGTGGCCATATAAAGCAGTACCAAGAGGCCTTGCTCACTTCATGCCATGCTTCGTTTATAAGCCTGGATTATGGTTTTGTCCCAGACATCTTACCCTACCCTAAAATACTGGCAGTTTAGGTGAGAGGACAATCAGATTAACTGTTCCTTATAGCAAGAGAGCTGAGACCTGGTGCAGGGAGCAGCTTCCACTTAGAGCAGACGCCGCTGCCAAGCCAGCAGCTGAACACAAGCATCCGGAGCCAGCACTGCTGTTGTGTGAGCTCATCTCCCATCCCTGCTGGTGCTGCACCACTGATTGCTCCAAGCTTGTTTTGGGGAGAGTTGGCTGGCATCAATAGCTGGGAGCCCCATAAAACCAGAGGTCATAAAGGAAATGTTTAACAAATGTTTAGCTCTAGTATTGAGCTTGCTGTAAAAGGCTTTTGAGTGCATGTTATGTCTGTCCCTCACCTGCTTTAAGCTACATACAACTTTGGGGGTGTTAACTACAGTCTGCAGAACCAAGGGAGCTGAGAGAATCCTCTGAATGTTCTCGGTAGGATCAGTGCATTCCCCTACAGGATACAACCTGTGGAGTGCCATGGCCTTTCCTTTAGCTGCCTATGGGGAGACCAGATTCAGCTGCTGAGGCTGCATGTGATGATCTCCAGAGGAAGAGAGTCCCTATGGTGATGGAGGGGGACTTCCTGCAAGTGCCCTGGTCAGTACAGGGACGCTGGAGACCTGACTGCCAGGGTCAGGTTGGGATCCTGGGATCAGTCTTTCAAGACACCCTCTTTGTGGTCTCTCTCGATGCTGACATGAGTCAAATTCCTTCTTATAGGCAGGGCATCTACAGCAGGAGGAAGAAAATGCGAAAACTTAGGTGTAGTTAGAGGATACAAGTAAGGAGAATAAGGACCTGCAGTGTTAGGAAGGGGGAGCCAAGCCCACCATTGCCACCCCTTGTATAGCATAATCCCTCCCAGCCCCAAAGGGGAGGAAGAAATGAGTTAGCCACACGCTGCTTTGTTCACTCAGCTTGGCACAGGGTAAGCTGCTTGGTTTGGACTGTCAGGGACTTGTCTTTGACTGAAGCCAGGGAGGAAAGGTTTGTACAGGTTACTGGACCATTTTGACCTTTTGCCTGCTTTATCAAAGGCCAGAGAAAAGATTCTTTATGTACTTTATGTGGGGCCAGAGACTGACTGGCCATATGCGTTCATGGCTTTGATATAAGCCCAAGTCCTACCTGAAGCATTAATCTAATGCTGACAGTTTAGGTACATGTTGCTCTTCTCATTCAATAGCCAGTGAAGTGATTTTTCCAGCAGGTAGCCAGTGGCAAAAGGGAGGGTTTGGGAAGGTCTGATGCCATGCCTGAGCACGAGCCACTGGGGCATGCCACCTCCATCCTGCAGCAGGACAGGGCCATGTTCTGGAGCAGGATTAGCAAGGCTTTGCAGGACTGCTGGCATGAATGCCATCTGAACAGCACAGTTAAGACACTGTAATTCAGAAAGGCTTTCTAATGTGCTGTTCTGGTCTCGGGGGGTGGGGAGGAGAAAAGAAAAGCTTTCTTGTGAGCTTTGGATGCCTCGGTGGTACCTCTTGCGCGTGATGTGCAGCCCTGTTCTCCCACTGCCCAGACTTGGGAAGTACAAAATGATCTTGACTGGTTTTATTCCTCCGTTTTGCTTTATCACCAAATTATCATTCAAGAGTGCACAAAGATTCCCCCTTTCCCTGTGTATTACCCTTAAAGTTCTGTGACCATGCAGGCACCTAAACTACTCAGCACACACGCTCCCTGCTTTGACTCGACCCCTGCTTCTTGCAGGGAACCATATTTCATTCTCTTGATTGTCAGCTTCTCCCCAGTTACCCATGAGCTTTCTTTGTCAGTCCCAGTTGATGCTGAGCTGAAGTCTTCTGCAGGCATGACCGGTGAGCCTTGCTGTATCTGGTCATCCTTCTGTGTTTCTGGAGGTGGTCTCCGTACTTATCTGTGGGGTTTTTCCCCTTTGTCCAGGAGTTTTCCCACTGGTTGCATCTCCCAGCTCTCCTCAGAACCCAAAGGCACATAGACAGAAAGCAAGGAGCATCTCTTCATTTACTACCGGTGTGTCCTTGATTTCCTAGGTGAGCCAGGAAATGTGATTGATCACATGAAGTGCTCTATTATCGTAAGCCATATGTTTTTCCCTTTTCATAGGATAACAGTTGCAAACATCTTGCAGTCTTACTTTAATTCTCATGTAATGAGGTGATTTCTTGGCTGCTCATATGAAATGGGTTTCTGGGAGCGCTTTGCACTGGGAAGTGCTGTCGATTTGGCCGACAGTGACTTACTTGCCTGTCAATGATGGAGATGCTTGCAGGCTGTAGCCATCTTTTGTGCCTGTAACATGTGGTGTTGGGTTTGTTCTTGTGCTTGTTTTGTCTTTGGCTGGTTGTTGTGGTCATTGTGTTTTCATGTTCTGATTTTGGTTATCACGTAGCCGTGGAGACCACCACTGTGCTCTGCCTCCCGTTGTTGCGGCTTCCTGTTAACCAGTGTTTGTTGTGGGAGATAATATGTGGTGGTGTTTTTCGGCTTGTTCCTTTGCTCTGGCTGCTCGATGTTTGCGTTGTAGGCCTGGATTTCCGTGGTAAACCCTTGGAGCTTGGGAGAAAAAAGAACAAACAAGCTTTCCCTTTCTAGTCATTTGGGGAACTCGAACATGATCTTGTTCAGCGCGACCACGAAAACTTGGAGATCAAACTGAGTAAATTGAAAGTGTCCCACAACACAGAAATTCCCTTCTTCCGCCTTTCCACTCTCGTCTCTCCACAACCAGACTCCTCCTGCCAGTTCCAAGCAGAAGGGAGATTTGCCTACTGCTAAGAGGGCTGCCTGTGCTCCCGCTGAGTGGGGTTGGGATGATGATGATGGACTGTCAGAGCAGAGCTATGTCTTTGATAGGAGAAGATTTTAGGCCCTAGAATGTGAATTGATGCCTTTGTCAGCCTCATGACTCCATAAATCCATTACTTTTATCATAGAAGAATAAGGTTTGTGTCAGGGGAATGGAGAGGAGGGGTTGGGGGAACAGAGGAATACGTTTATATCAAGCTTTTCCATGCAAGGAAATACGTACTTTCTGAAAGGCTTCATTTTGGGGTGATTTGTCTCCAAACTCTGTTCCACTCCTCTTGCTTCCCCCCACTGCTCCAGTGCCAAACATCTCCCTTTACCCATACAGATTAATGTGGTGGATTGTCAGGGTTTTATGAACCCAGTGGTTTTTCCCCTAGAGATGAACACCCTGGATAATCAAGATGGGAAATCGTAGCTGCAAGATACTTAAACCCGAGCCATTTGAAAGGTCCTTGTGAGAACTTTCCTCCAAGTCTTTTTTACTCATTTGAAAGCCCCCTTTTTCCCTCCCCCAACCATGATCAACACCACTGAAATTCCGACAGTTGTAATCAGCTCTAATAGGAGCAGCAAAGCCAAGTGCCACGCGTTGTTATGCCTCAGCCCCTGTAGTGCCGGTATCCGGAACCTCACTTGCGCTGGGATAACAGTAAACAGATGTGAGGGCAGTAGTTGCAGTACTGAGTTACCCTTTAAAACTCTAGCTTGCCCCATGGATTTTTACAGTTCTTGTTAAAAGCCCTTCTTACTGAATGCTTTTTCTTTCCCTCTTTCTTTCCTTCTCCTGTTCCGCAAGGTTATTTTCCTTTTTGCAGGATCAGCTCCCCTGACTGATTCACCGCGTGGCTCCATAAATAGTTGGATTGGCATAATTGAGGGGTGAATGGGATTTGGGAGTGAGTGGTTGGTGATTGAGAAAGGAGGGGGGAGTGTGATGGGATAAGCTGGGCTTACCACCGACAGAAATGTTTGTGGAGCCATGGCTTTTCCACAAGGAGCCACAAGTCTATCGGAGAAGCAGGGAAATGCTATGACCACTGGAGGAGTGAAACTCTGTTCTCCGGGCCAGAGACTGATGATATATGTTGCTTTAAGAGTATTGTCTTTGGCTTTGACCTCATGCAGATGTACATGCCTGTAGCTTAACACGCTGAGCAGTCACTTTTGAACGGGAATAGGCACAAGAGTCCTGTTGAAGGCTATAGAGTGATGCTGCTCCAGGCAGAGAACCACTTTGGCTGCTTTGGTGCTGAGCTAGGTCTAAAAGTTATGTTAAATATCTGCCTAAAGCATTCTGGAGTTGTGACTTTACTCCAAGTCTACTGAGTTTCGAAGAGAAACAACCCTTTTGTGGGTAGGCTTAGTTCTAGACATGCTTGGTCTGTTGGGTGTTGATGCCAACAGAAGAAAGAGGGTAAAAAAGCGGTGCTAAGAGGAGGAGCAAGGAGTGGAAGCACAGACTACACCGTTTTCAGCTAGTTGTGAGCTAGCACCCTGAGGATTCAGTTTCCCATAACATGCAACTGGGGGGGCTATAGGCAGTTGCCTTGCCCTTGGCCCTACCATACACTCCCACTGCCTCCCTTGTGTTGTTCTCACTGCCACAGGGTGAGATGCACCATGGAAAATGAGCCCACTGGTGAAAAAGAAACATTTTCCTGATCTGATCCATTCTGTGCCTTCATTGCTGCCAGATCTGACCCTGGAGAAGGCAAGGGAATATAGGCAGAGCAGTAGAAAGGTGAGTGAGCAGGCAGTGGTGAGCTCTTCCCACAGAATCATTAGGGTTGGAAGGGACCTCTGGAGATCATCTAGTTCAACCTGCCTGCCAAAGCAGGACCACCTAGACAGGAGGTTACACAGGAACACATCCAGGTGGGTTTGGAATGTCTCGAGAAAGGAAGACTCCAACAACCCCCCTGGATAGCCTGTCCCAATGCTCTGACACCCTCAATGTCAAGTTCTTCCTTGTGTTTGGTGAAACTCAACATGAGTCCCTGAGCAGAGGTTGGTTACATGAGGATGCTGCAGGCACAGGAGAGCAAGTCTGGCCTTTCCTAGTGACAAACCCAGCAGCCATCCTGCCAACACTTGGTTCTTGGCAACTTCAGGCCACCATTGTCATCAGCTCTGCCCACTTGTTTGTGGGCATCCCAGAATGTTGTAATATGTAGGTGTAGTATTTTTAACCATGGCATTGGTGGCTGTAGACACTCCATGACCACAGAACGGCTTTCGAAAGAGGGTTATGGACAAAAGAAATGGGTTTGGTTTGGTTCATGAGCGCTATTGAGGGGGTTTCTCCCTGGAGAAAGGATTCCTGTACTAGGGCTCATGCTCCTGTTCTCCCAGCTGTGAGTCCACAGGGAGAAGCTGTGGAGTTGGGGATGTGCGTGTGGATGTGGGCAGTGACACATTACCAGGGCATGTGCAGAATTCCCATGAATGACCACAGCACTTTGCCAAACAGCTATCAGAAGGTTTCTCACCCTTCCTCAAGGGAGGATGCTGTGCTTCCAAAAAAGCCTCCCAACGGATGTAACCATATTCATCCGGTTCTGTTACAACCATTGCTCTTCCTGTGGCTGTTTTGCTCTTCATTATCTCCCTGGGAAGAGGTTGTTCTCTTAAGCAACAATATCCCCAAACCGTTTGGTTTCTGCAGTGTCCATATTTAGTGGAGCTGTTTCTGATTTAGAAGCAGCCTTTGCATGGGCGTGAAGATGCTCTGCACCATGTGGGCAATGTTAAATGGGCTTTGCCCCCTGGTCTGTAGCTGGAGAAAATGTGTGTAAGATTTCCCTGCTGCTAATAAGCATTGTGTTCGCCTTCCTCTTTGGGGGTGGGATAGATTTGGGGAAAGAACTAAAAAAGGCCTTCCAGTGGGACATGAATGTTTCTGCTTGCGTTCCCACATTGTTCCCAGCCTTCTGCCGGAGCCCAGCTGTATGACACAGGCCTCCAAAATGTAAGCGAGATTCCCCGATGGATGACGCACGCAATCACAACTCGCTGCTTGCATGGACAAGGCAACAGCCGTCTGCTGGGTGGTAGAGAACGTTTGCTGTGGGGGAAGAGGGTGCTGAGGGCAGCTTGGCCTTAACCCACAGCATGAGTTGGACCCTGGGCTTCTGCAGATGTTGGATCCAGACCTTTCTGTAGCGCTGAATGTTTGTAGAGAGGCTCTAACTTCTTGACAGCCCTTTGAGAAAGGTTTGCTCCTCTATAGATAACTAACAGCGGTCATCACACACTGACAAGTGCCCAAGGGCTTCTGGAGAGAGAACCAGTGAAGCGCTGGGTTCCCAGGAGGTGGGAGCAGAGGAGCAGCCTCCAGCAGCAGCAGCAGCAGAGAGTCTTTGCTGCTAACGGGAGGGAATGGGAGGAAATGCTTGGATAGGAATAAGTAGAGCTGGCAACAAATGTGCATTTCATTTTATGAACATTTCATGGTGAAACTTAAAACTTCCACAAAATTTGGGGAACTGGATAGCTCAGGGGATTAGTAATGGGATAGGGAGCCTTTCATCTCACCAGTGCCTTTTCAACTGCAGCTCGAGTCAATCCCAGCGACTGAAAGTTGTTACCATCTGATGGCTTATGTGTAATGAGTTGATGGTCTCACTCGGTTTCCTGGTAGTCAGGTATCTGCGGCTGACACACACAAACACACCAACACACCATAGAGCCTGGCTGCTGGCCAGCCTTGTTGGCAGCCTCTGCCAAGGACTGGATGGGTCCAAGGGTGAAATATCCCACTTGCTTCTAGCTGGGA
Organism: Agapornis roseicollis; assembly: GCA_002631895.1. Lineage (NCBI taxonomy): Eukaryota > Metazoa > Chordata > Aves > Psittaciformes > Psittacidae > Agapornis > Agapornis roseicollis. The sequence continues at coordinate 20,912 of NDXB01016227.1, forward strand.
GCTTTATCAGGTAGCACCCTGGCATGTGCAGCGTGTGAGAAACTTGTTAGGTGGGAAAGCAGTGGGCCAGTTTCGAGCAGTGAGTTTATGTAGACATCTTCCATCTGTGCTGAGGTCTACAAGGCATAATGTTTTGTTGCAAGGACCTCCTTTTTGGAAGCTCGCCCTTCAGCGATGCTGTGATGTGTGTGAGATTTATGTGTTGCAAGCAGTAAAGTCATTACGGCACAGGGCTTTCTGGTTACAGTAATGTCATGGCTTTTCTCCCTGGGCTCAAAGTGGTTCTAAGTGGAACCTGGAGCACATTTTAGAAGCATTTGTTTATTAATGAGTCTGTGAGTGTTGCACAGGGCTGCACCGCCGTCCCCATTGCCAGCTGGGGAAACTGAGGTAGAGAGAAACCAAATGAAGGAGCAACTATTCCAAGATGAAAAATTCAGGAGTTTGTGGTGCTGGCCCTGTGCTGAGTCTGATAATGGATTTAGACCATTGGTGTACTCTCTGCTTCTCCCTCAGTTAGGACATCTGCCCTTGCTCTTTCCATTGTGGATCTAAAAAGGGCTCTCAGAGGAAGCCGAGGAAAAGGCTCTTGCTTGGGGGATGTATTCTTTACTGTTGTGTGCTCTAAAGACCTCATAGTCAGGACATAGGTTGGAACAAGGTGATTCCTACTGAAGATGTCCATGCATAGATGTTGGTTCTGCTTAAAGTAATGGTGAGAGGTGGTGATCGGGTGAAGAACCGGTTGGAGATGACTGAGCCATGGGGCTGGTTGTAGTCCACAGGTGAGATCCCTCACCACCTGGCAGTGATCCATGGAGGATGCTAACCCCCTGATGCAGCGTGCAAGACTGAGCATCCCTCAGTAATCCCCACATCTGGGGCATTTCTAATCCAGTGTCTAACAAGAGGATCCCCTGGCTCTGCCCGCAGGGAATGGGTACAGTCTGGTGCAAGAATCTGTGGACCAAAGTGGTGGTGGGGTGAGGCCCCGAGTGCCCCACTGGCTTTTCCATGATTATACAGAGCTAGGCACAAGCAGGCCACTAGTAAACAAGTGATGTCAGCTCCCACTGGCATCATTTTTAAGCACTTTGTATATATTACTTGTCTGTATGTCTCTCTGGGCTGTTCTTTCTCCCCCTCCCGCTGCCTCTCAATCATCTTTTGGTTAAAACCAACGTCTGTAGATGTTGTCCTTAACAAAAATAAAGCCATCCATCTCCTTTGGCCTGCCCTTCTGTCATGCAAGCTCAGGAAAACTGGCTCGGTCAAGGTTTACAGTAGCTGTCGCAGCCTGCAGTGGGAAAGGCACTTATCTGTAGAGGAGGGTTAGCAGTTCTCAAGAATGCATCCTTCCCTCGGACTGAGGGGGTGGCTTTTGTTTATCCTCTGGCACACAATGAAATGATGGGAAAACATGCTTGGATGCACTGCAGTAGTAAGGTGGGGCAGGGCAGCGGTTAAAAATGGAACGGAGCCTTTGATCCCCAGCCAGAGCAGATGACTCCCAGGGCTTGGGTTTTAGGGTGGACGTCATGTTCTTTCTCTCCATCTCCGTGTACAGATCGAAGAGTTCCCCCTCCTACCTAGGGAGTAGAATCCAAGCCTCCCAGGCAGGCCTGGGGGAAGCGAGGGGTTTCAAGTGAGGTTGGAAGGAAGGAGCCAGGGTTTGGGAATGGGGGCCGGCCCCCACATCATGCCTGGCTCAAGGAGGGGAGCCCACAGTGCATCCCATGATCTTGAAGCACCGCAGCAAAGAGCACACAGCTGAGCCTCTGGGCTGTTGTTGCCTTGGTAGGGGACGAGGGGCCAAGCAGTGAGTCATGACAGCGGCTGGGGTTTGTGACAATGTTTTTCCTGTTAATCTCCCCTGCCATCTCCCCCAGAAAACACAATGGAAAACTCGGTAATCCAGGAGATAGCCTGGGGCATACCACAACTCCAGAGGGTCCTCGCAGGGAGGCTTTGAGTCCTCCCCAGATTTCCCAGCAGCCAGACCAGGTAGTAAATAACAGCACAAGTCCAAAAGATGGAAGGGGAGTGATAGAAGTATTACGTGCTTATGCTTAGTCCTGCTCTATCCTAGATCTGGAGTGGGATGCTCAAAGACTCCAGAGGGCTGACTCCTTGGAGCCAGAGTATATCATCTGCTAAGTCTCTGGAACGACAGACTTGCTTTAGAGTGAGCAAATTGAAGGGTCGTCTCTCAAACTCTGGTTAATGCCACATGCCAGAGCAGGCAGAAAGAGAAACAGAGGGATGATAGATCCTCAGATGTATAGATCAATGTGTGGTTCAAGGCATGTTTGTTTCTTACTCGGGTTTGTTTCTGTAGTCTAGGTATATTGTTTTTATTATTTACAGTGTTGGGAGGAGGAATCCTGTGTGTTTGAATTTATTTGCTGTGTGGCTGATTTGGAACGCGTCCTCTTGTGGGTTTTCTTGTTGTTCTTTTTGCTAAGGAGCTCAGCAATCACTTGGCACTGAGTGCAGGGGGAAAAAAGATCCCAAGGTTTCATTTAACCATTTACCTTTTCAGCACTTAGCCACTGCACACAGGTCGGAGATAGCTGAGGGACCCTGAGTAGCTTTCATTCAGTCAGTCTTGCATGGAATTTAAGCACATTCCTCAAGCTGAAACTGCCTTGCCAAGCAGTGGGCATGGTGAGGATGGCTTCAGCCAAGGCAGCAGCAGCACTGCCCCGGAGATGGAGCGGAGCAGCTGGTGAGCAGCAGCACGGGAGCCTCAGCCAGTGCTGCGCAGGGAGCCAGGAGGGAAACTGGATCTGTTACATTGCAAGTTAGCTTCAAACTCACTTCAGTGTTTTAACATGAATCATTCATTCCACCAGTGAGATGACTGAGGAGTCTGGGGAGGGGGGGGAAATCCAAACCGGAGGAATGCTGCAGAAGAACATCTAAAGGGAGGTGGGTGGGGGACTTGGACTAAGGACTTCAGCAGCTCAGATGCGTCCTTCAGATGCTTAAGCAGGAGTTTTGTTTTTCCCTTTTGTTGATTCAGAAACTCAGCGTTCTGGACTTGTTTTCTGTTTGCAGTACCGTGTCTTTGCATCTCTGTGGCTGGCAGAAAGGGCCTGTAACAACACCTTGGGGCTTTGCTTCTGAGCTGAACTGCAGTTCTCCGACATGGAGCAGGCTCCACATCTGCAGCAGCTCTTGTCTGGGAGATGTGGGAAGTCCCAGGAGGAGGGAAGGCCAGTGGCAAGGCAAGGAGGGAGGCTCCTTGGGTGTGAATTGTCCTATTACGGGTACCAAGAGCAGAGAGCTGCTTTTGTAGCCTTCTGAACAGGGTTTTTAAAGGTCCCTGTGCAGGTGTTAACATTGTCATCACACGGCTGAACCTGAGTCAAGAGACTCTGGAGCCCAACACGCGGAAGTGTACAGTTAGAGCAGGAACCATGCCTTTTCTGCAAGACTTCCCTAAGAAACAGGGACTCCCAAGGCACTGAGCATTGAGCTGTGTGATCCTGCACACAATACAAGGGTCATCCTTAAGCCTCAGAGCACCTCAGCAGTTCACTTCTCCAGTGAATTCCTCCTCGCATGGTGCCCTGTGTCAGGGATTTCCCTGATCACATCTCTCTCTGCAACAGCTCAGGCTGTGCAGCCAAATTGGCCGCGTGTCCTCTGAGCGCAGGGGACAGTTCTGGCCTTGTTACATTTGCAAAAGTAGTCCAAATACAACATTAAGGCCAAGAAACCCAATCCGCATAGCCTGGACGCTTCACATTGTAAGCAGGCTGAGGCATCATTAATTCAGCTGCTTTGCTCGCCCATGGCATTAACTACGCTTGTTTTCCTCCTCTACGTGTAAAACTTGACACTTTGCTATTTCTGACTATTGATCTGTAGTGAACTTGAGCCCCAACCTGCTCCAAACACAGCTTAGCTGAGTAGAGACTTCAGGAGATGCTTGAGTTCGGGGAATTGGCCACCTTAGTGTGATTTGTTACTCTTAACTTGGACTTTGGGGATTTATCGTTACTGTGCATTCAGGGTGGAGCTGTTGCTGCTGGTTCCTTCTTTATCTGTTGTATTGTCTCATTTCCAAGGTGTTGGAGGGGAAGGAATGCTTGGGCTTAGAAATGTGCAGCATTGCTCTTCCTATTGAGTTTTAAGACGTGCGGGGCTCAACACCAACATGAATATTTGGATTATTCTCCCAGTCTGACTGTCGGAAATGTAAAACTTCTGCCTGATTTAATTCCTAATGATTCCATTGCTGTTGTACAAATAAAATATGTCCGTGTAGGCTGGTACAAGGAGACAAAAGGTGGCCCTGGCCCACTCCAGACTGCTTGGAAGGGAGCCAGCTTGGGCATGGACAGAGGAACTTGGGTCTTCGCATCTATATCTTCCTTTGGAGGTACCCTCCGAGGTGTATCTGTGTTTCTATGGTGAAACTCAGCACAGTACACAGGGTTATGGGGCTCTGTTGAGCATGTTCCCAGCAAAACTGCCCTCTCTACTCTGTGTAACAGGTTACGCTGAAAAGAAAAACCAGATTTTGGCTAAAATCAAAATGTTTTCCAAGACTGTCAGCTTCAACTACGTTTTCCAGCAGATGAAGTTGGCATGACTTCCTTCAGCTTTCATGTTTTCTTTGGATAACATCAAAGGCTCTTGTTTCAATGGGCTAGGATCTTGTCGTTTCAGCACTAGCATTTCACTTCATCTTGGTTTCTCTATAATAGCAAATAAGCTCTTTGGTGTTGCAGTGAGCAAGGGGATTGGTGACTTGAGGTGTAACTGACCTGTAAAAGGAAGGGTGATGCCTGGATACTTCTTCCAAAAGGAACTTATAGATCATGGTTTTGTCGGGTTACTGGAGGTAAGGTAAGGACTTCCCACCATGGTGACTTCCAGAGAGGGACGAGTTGGTTGCCTTTATGGTTATATTCAGCACTAAACTGCAGCTGAGTTGTTCCCATCCATGGGAGGGCTTTAGTTTTACTGGAGCAGACAATATGTGAGTTTCTTCCTAATGGAAAAATTTGGGACTTTTTACTTTGTAGAAAACTTCAAAATCTTGGCTGGTTTTCTCCAAATGGGAAACTTCAGTGAGTTTTTTGTCTCTGGAACTGGAAGTTGTGACAGTTAAGGAATGTTGTGCTCTGCCCAGCTGCAGTGCCCAAGAGTAGCCAGTGTTGAAAACCTTGACATGCTCCTCAGAAAAGATGCCTTTGACTACATGAAATGGTGTTTGTTCAGGTTTTAATCCACAGGGATGTGTTTGAAACAAAGATACTTTCAAGGCTTTTGAGACCATGGCTCCCACAGCTTTGGGTAATGCTGATGATCCATTTTTTTCATCCTAATGCTCTACTGCAAGGGGTTTATATCAAATTATATTGGTTTAAATGCATGACGTTTACCTGGGAGGATAAAGAAAGATCCTTCCCCTCAATGGGGAAAAAAAGGCAGCCTAAGCTATGAAGGGTCCTTACATCAAGGTGGGATGAGTTGTCATTGCTCACTGTGTGGTTTCCAAGCCCATTGGTGTTTCCATACTGAAGTGCAGAGCATGATTTCCCATTGGTGAAGCTGAATTACGTGGCCGTGATCCTAAATTCCTTGTGTTCGTTTGCTTCTAAGCTAACAATGATTCTCTGCAGGTACTGTTGGTAAAACCACAGACCTATGCAAGCACAGACAGTTCTTTGGAGACACTTTATCTCCCTTGTAGGTGCCAGTGGGGAAGGGGAATTCTGCTGCTTTCTTTGCTGGCTTTGGTTACAATCTGTTCTCACGGCTGTGGGCCATTAAGCAGGGCATGCTGCCTTTCCTCGGTGCCTCTGTTAGAGGCTTGGTTTTACTCAATCCAAAAATATGTGGTTGCATTTTGAATGGAAACTACATCTGAAACCAGTTTTATCAGTTTCCTGGAAGATGACAGGGAGAAAATATGTGAAAAATGTCTTTTCACCACTGTTGGGTTGGGGTTTTTTTTCATCCTTTGTCGCCCATTGCATCAAGCTTCCTTATCATTTGACCATGAGAAAATGTTTTCACCCAATAAAACAGAGGCCAAACCCTCATGGGTTCATTAAGGGGTGACTGGTGTGACCGGAGATACCTGATCTGGAGTGTGAGGGGAGCGTTAGCTCCAGGACCTGCACTTTAGTCCAGCATTTATTTGCTTGCTGGTGATGTTTTGGGACAGGGAGAGAGAGATACACTGCTCCTGCTTAAACCAGCTACACTGGGGTGAACTTGTTTGCTGTGGGTTAGCTCAGCTTTGTTTGTAGGTGAGAGCAGCTTCCAGTGCCTTGCTGAGCTCCTTCTTTCCCCCATCCCTTGGACAGGAACAGACAGCAAGTCTTGCCTCTCCTTGGCTGTGCTGGTGCTCCCAGTATGAGCAGCCATGCAAAGGAATAAGGGCTGTTTGACAGCCCATAACTATCTTGCCCAGAAACAGGGCAAGAAACATTCTCACTTGCAATGACTTCCCCACTAGGCAATATATTTTTCCCATTTCTCCCAATGGATGCAGCTTTCCTAGCTGCATAACGACGTATTATGTCACTTCACAGCTACAAGGCTTGTGTGGAATCCCTCCCTTCTAGGAATTCTGCCGATGAATCATCAACACTTAAGGCTATAGTTTGATGCCTTTATTCACACTTAATGCTGGTACTTGGATGCAAAAGTAATCCTGTGGAATCCAATGGGACTAGCTGTGGAGTTATATGCTATTAAATCTTTGGCCCTTTAACACAGTTATCTGCTATAGCCAGATTTGTGAATAAAACTGAAATGCGGTCCTGGCTTTCGGAGGAGTTTGGAGTAGTACAGGGCAGGATGTTTCATGATGAAACCTAGACCCATGTGAAAATTCCCTGCTAGCTGGCTTCCTTGTAAACCCTGGGATGTGATCCTCTGGGGAAAAGCGGTCAGACCCACCTGGTCTTGCTTCTCAGAGCAACCACTGGAGCTGGGAACAAAGTACACCCCAGGTTGGGGCTTTTGTCCGCCTGTTTTATTCTACTTTCCCCCATTTGTTCACTATTGTTGTAATGAAGATGCTTCAGAGCATCTTGTATAATTGTCTTGATAGAACTATAGCTTTTAAGGCTGCATGCATCAGGTTGTTCTGCCTTCATCCTGGGTACCACGGGCTGTTGAGAGATGCAGTCATGGAAGATACAATCTTCTTTCCAAGAGGGGATTTTGGGTGTTATAGTGATGCTTTTTATTTGTAGGAGAGCATCGCTCAGGTCTTCACTCAGTTTCTAGGTGTGTTTGCTGGACTTCTCTGAAGTTGATGTGCAGGCTTCAGTCTGGCTTCCTTGGAGGGTGGGTGAGTGAGTCCCATTAACCTCACTTTCCTCTATGGGGTGGGGAAAGAAAAATAGTTGTTTGAAAAAGCAGCAGCATTACCATTGGTCTCAACAGTTTCTTGGTAATATGGTGCTTGAACTTCAGATGGAGCACCAGTTGAGACTGGGAGTGCTTGGTCAAGGGTTTCAGGGGAAGGAAACACCCTTGGGTTAGGCCTTATAAAAGTGGGGATGCAACTTGTGGCAGATGCTTGGTTGTGTCCAGTTGCTGTGCTTTTCTGTGTGTCAAAGGACCAAAAAGCATCAGAGGCAATTGATGAAAAGATGCCCACCTTTGGGCTTGTTCTGTGCTACCTGCAGCCCTACTGTAGGATGGGGAGCAGCAGTGCTCCCAGGTACATCCCATCAGAACAAGGGAGGATCAGCCAGGTCCTTTCTGCACTGAGCAGGCTGAAAGCAGCATTGACATTGCAAATAGAAAAAGGGATCCAGAGCTGTTGAATGATGATGATCCTCGGTGTCATTTAAGACAACGAAACTAAACCAGTTGTGGGTCAGAAATCTTCATTCAATGGAAGTCAACCTCAATCGCAAGGCTGCAGCCACAGTGATGGAGAGGATGGTGCCATTCCCTAAGCCCCGGTGCAGCAAAGTCCTGCCCAGCCCCACTCAGCTGGGAGCAGAAGCATCTCCTTGAGTGCAGTCATGCCCTGGGTGCCATGCCAGCCCTTTTCAATGTGCCCAAGACCAGAACCACCAGCAAACAGCAAAAACGCTCCAGTGCAGCTGTATAAAATTACACTGCAGGGGAGGAGAGTGGGGAAATGAAGAACAGCCATACATCCTCCCTTGGACAGGGCTTGGTTTACACTGCTCCAGTGGAGGTTTGTTTTCTTTATACTACATTGGATTGTGACAATGGGGGCTGGACATGAAAACATGAACCAGTGTGGCAGCTCTGTGGCATTGCCGGTCCACTTGCCTGAGCTCTTGCAAGGACATGACATGGAAGCCTTTAAAGTCTTTTTCTTTAGCTTCTGCCTCTCCCTTCCCCCTCTTTTTCCCCTCCCAAGATGCTTTTAATCCCTTTGGTTAATGTGAAATTAAGATAATGAGTTAAAGAGAAGAGGGGACCAGGAAGGGGACAGCAAGGGGGGGTGGAAAGGGGAAAAGAAAAGAAAATAGAAAGAAGAGAGATTCTTCTGACAGATAATTAGGGAGATTGGTTTACCAGCCAGGGACTAATGCTGGCTTCCCAGCTCCGGCAGTCCCTCGTGACTCATTTTGTGCCTTTAATTTCTATGGGGTTCCTTAAGCAGGTGCCCTCTGACAGGTAGTCAATAGAGGGCTCCTGGCTGAGCACCAGCGCCTCTTTGGAGAGGTCAGACTGGGAGGTCAGAGAGCAAGGCCGGGGAGGTTGGCAGGTCAGGAGCCATCACGGTGACAGATGAACCGAAACGTGTCCCCTCTCCCAGGCTCTCCCTCGCAGAGCAGCAGCACTGGCATCCCTTGAGACCAGCCCTCTCTTTGCTCCTGTTCATCTCCCGCTCGCACCTCTCAACTGCTCTTCATTAGTCAGAGGATAGTGCTTGTTCACAGCCCTCGATCCCATGGTGAGAGGGTGCTGTCTCCATACCTCTCAACTGGTCCTCATTAGGTAGAACAGTCCCCTTTTGTCCTGCATGAAGCCCTCTTTGTTTCTGTGCCACAGCAGGGCTGCAAGAGCAGAACCTGATACAAAACAATGCAGCATTATTTAGCCAGAGCCTAAAGTCAAAGAGAAAGCAGCATTTGGGGGGGAAGATTTTGTTGCTTTAGTGCGTGGATGTGTAAGCACCCATGGCTTCTCTCTGTCCATCTTTCTGTCCTCCCTGCCCTGAGCTTCGTTCTTCTTGCTGCTGCTTCTAGATGGAGTTCACCTTTCACTGAACAATGATGCAGGACCCCTCTGAAATATACTTCTAAGGAGGTGTAGCTACAAGGAAAACCTTCCTTCAGTGTTTGCTGGCAGGGAGCAGCTTTTATTATGCTTCTGTGTGGTTGGGGGGGGGGGGGATTTTGGTGTTTCCCCCCTTTCCTTACACAGGGGGCTTGGGGGTCCC